>PVIR01012083.1:27939-45697 GCA_004026965.1 Petromus typicus | reverse complement strand
TTATATTAGGTACTATTAAGCCATATTAAGAAAAATCAAACCTCCAAAAAATTCATTTAGCTCCATGTACTTAAAATCCCTAATGAACTTGAAAATATGTTATAAAAATATTACATTAAAATGAAATATCAGGATTCCATGGAACAAAGACATAATATATATAATCATATATGTGGTTAAAATAGGACATATTATATCTTACATACATTGTGATATGTGCACATATATTTGTGATTTCCTGGCAAACATGTCTAAAAGTGTATTCATCATATCTACACTCTTGATGGGCCTTATATGATGTTTTTCCCACGTCAGTTGTATGATTTAAAATATACTCAACTATAAAATTAAACTGTGATAGCTATGAAAGAGAACTTTTAATTTTATTTTCTTTGTATTTTCAGAACTTGACTTATTTGTTTTCATAAATCAATATATTTAGCTGAATTTAATTCATGACTAATATACTTTTTTTCTGCCTCTAAGCAGGCAGCCTCCTCCAGTGGGCACGAGCATTGGCTTGGAGCTGCTGTTCTGCCAGCTTGGAGCACAGGAGTGGGCTTGTCTCCTTTCCCATCTATGTCTCCACAAAGACTCCTCTACCCTAAGGCTTTCTGCAAAGGATTGCACCATCAAGGCTAAAAAGAAAGCCTACACACTGAGGACCTTTTAAACAGACTCTACTTTGAATTGTTTTCAAAAATGACCTTTGTAGATTTGATTCAAACTACTCTGGCTTGTGTGCATTTTGTGCTTGAAGGAAACTGTATATCTCCCACTCAGCCCTCAGTATCCCACAGGATCTCTTCAATTACCTATGAAACTCATTTGTGCATCTGCCTTTTATGGGGCCGTGTGGTTGCTGACATGAGATAAAATATTAACACCTTATATTTTATGCTGTGAATAATTGATGCTGTTATCCCATGCTCTCTAAGTGATATACGCCTGCAACTTACGGTTCTCCTTGTCTCCTCTCCTCTTCGCAGGAGCAAAGATTTCAAAGGAGAGGAAAACAAAGAGAAGGTGCGAGAAAAGCCATGTGTTTACTTGAATATTAATGCGCTGCAGATGTGTGTGAAGCAGCTGCTCTGCTGTTTGAAAGTTTATCAGAGTCCAGGAGTCCCGTCTAAATTTTTCCACAGTGCACTATGAAGTTTGCTTCTCGGCAAACCTATCCTCAAACTTCAGAAAGAATGAGCAGATTTTCTAGGGTGCAGCTGAATCACTTATTTTCCATGAAACCAAGTAACCACTTGATGATAATTGTGGATTTTGTTTGGTTGTATATACTTAATACTTGGCTTGTAGTATGAAGAGAAGGAGAAGCCAAAACTACAAGCTCTAAATGTACAGGTACAAATTCTTAACACTGAATATGATCATATATGATCATATGGGAGCTGATTTATAACTATGTAACATAATTTAAATTAATCTTCAGCTATTAAGAAAAATTTTCTGTGAAGTTCTTAACTATTTTAAAATAAGTTTTCAAAACAGTATTATGTATCAGTTGCTGGTCAACATCTTATTTGCCACACATACCTTTTTATTTCATCCAGGATTACCCACTCAGAGATACCCACTTTCTCTGAGATACTCACTCAGACTTAAGTGCTATGTATATTCCCTCTCACACAACCATGCCTTTTCATTCAGCATCAACACACATAATATACCAAAGTCAAGGAAAAATATAAAAGCTGATCTCCTATTTGAAAAGAAGGAATATGATTGTATCTCAGGCAACATGAACTCTGTTTATGTGGCATGTGGTGTACCCAGAGGATATGGGAAAAGCTCAATGTTTTATTAGGACAAGAAATCTTTGAAAGTTATGAGAAGAAACGTTAATATTTTCATGGTTTGAAAGATATGGCAAACCTTAATTGCTGGATAACAGTAGTTACTATGTAAAGGTAATCTAGAGAAAGTGTTTCTTTTAACAGTTGCGAAGAAGAAAAAACATGAAAAGGCAGGTTGTTTCCTGGATCAGAGTAGTAGGGATTCCTGGGAAAATCTCTCTGATCTGAGCATGCACCCAGCCAAGTGAAATTTTGGCTCTGTTTTTGGTGATGATTGCCAGAATGGTTTTTTTGGGGGGGTTTTTTTTGTTTGTTTGTTTTTTTTTTTTTAGGTTTTTGGAGACAGTGTCTCGCTTTTGTGGTTCAGGCTGGCCCTGAGCTCAGCCTCAAACTCACATCACAATCCTCCTACCTCTGCCTCCCTAGTGCTGGGATTACAGGCGTGAGCCACCACGCCCGGCACTGTGGTATGTGGTACTGGTTGCTGCTGGGTGTGGGTCTCCACACCCAGTATTGTTATGTGGTTACCGGGGAATCGAACCTGGGTCCTTGCGCTTGCGAGACAGGCGCCAGAACCACTGAGCTAACTCCCTGGCCCCAGAATGTTTTATGTCTGTGCTCAATGTTCACATTCTCTGTTTAGATAAAGATTATCCTTTGAAATCATCACTGATGATACATCTTGGAGGCAAGTCTTTATTGTTTCTCAACATGGAGAGGGACCTAGCCAGGTTGCCTATGTAGCCTTCTGTTAGTGGAAGTATACAAAAGACAAAATGTCAGAAGCCTGGACCATATATGAGCAACAAAATACCATAAGACTTTCCAGGGCAGTTCCATTTGAAGTGTGTGAGATTTCAACTTATTCCTCCCAAAAGTACAAACAACCATTGGGATCCACTGGCTAACTTTATCCTACCAAAGACTCAACTTTACAAAGGAGAGAAAACAAGAACAAAACTTACATATTGCAATGTAAACAATAAGCAGCATAATCAAACAAATGTAATTTGGACACTTCTTGCAAATTCTGAATGCCATCATAAAAACAACCAACTCATCAGATTCAAAAATTCATTTGTAGTGTGTGAGACTTCTTGAATCCAAGTGGCATATGTCCAGAGCCCCAGAAGATTTACGTACGTATCAGAGAAAGTGTTAACAATAGCACAAATGGCTGCATGCTTGGTTAACCTGTAATTTGTAAAGATTATACTACCTAAACCCACTTTAGCAAGAAAATTTAAAGAAATTTGTTTAGCCACCATGGCTTTAGCAGTAGTGTCATTCATTTCTGATGACTACTCTACTTTTAAATGGCTCACTCCACTCCAGCAGACAAGGGATGGAACAGACAGTACCCTTTAAGCAGGATTTATGTAGCTCTTGATGGACCATCGTTCAACTTGATGTAAGTTAATGAGTGTTAGGCAATATTTAGATATCCCTAGTTTAACTTGAATCCAGAAATATTCCAAATTTAATTGTCCATTTTTATTTTTTATTTAATGAGATATGAGATTGCATTTGCGTATAGTTGATTGTCAAATGCCCTATAGGTGAAAATGTTCTCCACTAGAGAATAACAGAAAATTCCACATTCACTCACCTGTGCATTACAAATGACGGACTGTAAGGAAGTGTTGAGAGCAGCTACACAACATTATTATTGAACTATCAGTGTTAAAGGTTATTCACATTTACAGGATTCAAGCTATAAATATCCAAAGGATTGAATTCCATTGTTTACAACATTTTAATCTAGTTTAAAGGTTTTTTAGACACTATAAATGTAAAGGAAGGGGTTTAGACATATGAGCTCAAGAGCTTGATATTATGAGTGGACCAGATAGGAACAATATCATGTACCTTATCAATAGACTGAAAGTTCCTTTGCATCATGTACAAATCAAGACTTCTGTTGAAAAATCTAACAATCAGTTAAGTTTCCTCCTTTGGCAGTGGACATCCAAATATAAATGATAATCTTATGCTTGCAGCAGATCAGAAGTATATGGAAAGAGAATAATGAAATGAAAAATCGCCAATGGTATGTTCCAGGTATCTTGGGACCAAAGTCCAGGTTGGATGATACCTACTTTGCTGGAGATGTGGATTCAGAATCCAGTGCCACTACATTTAGGGGCACAGACCTTGCTGAGATGACTTCAGAAGAGCACCCCCAGCAAAGCTGGAATGGCTCTAGCAGAAATGCTTTTACTTGGTAGAAGGAAACACCAGCCTGTGCCTACTTATCCCTTAGTTTTTGTTCCCTTGGATCACAATGCAGGCTGACTGTTCCACCAAAGTTGTTGTTGTTGTTATTATTATTATTATTATCATTACTATTATCATGTTAATTTAAATTTTCGAAGAAGCCCGCATTTAAATGTGTTTGCCAGAATTGTTTTATGGTTGTAGTTTTAAAGGCATTTAGGGCACAATCAAGGCCATGGATGACAAAAATTTAAAATATCAATCAAATTTAGTCACAGATAAATTTATTTGCTTGCATTCTACATAGCATTTAAAATAACAGATCTAAGGAACAGCATCTCATTAAGACTATCAGACTTATAAATATTATATAGTCTTTAGAACAGGTACATCAGGAACAAACCCAGATAAATATGTTAAAATGTGGGGTTACTTTATTATTTGATAATGCTATTATATAATCCCACATGCCAGACAAGCCTAACTGTACATGTGTGGGGGGCGGGGACTGGCGCCGTCTCACTTTTCACTTCTCCATTTCTAGTTATTTTGGTAAAGTTTTGAGACAAAGTTTCTTAAATTGGTAAATTACCAAACAGCTTGAATTTATGAGTCCTTTGCTGTAGCCTCACAGACTGCTGAAACCAGAGGGATGACCACTTCTGTGTACTTACCTCTATGAGGCTCCGGAGAGATGAGCCATTCAAGGTTTTGTAGGAATCAAAAATGAAAATCAGAAGGTCAACATGTGTAAAAATGATTTAATTTAAAACTTAGATCGCAGACTCCTGCTGAAGGGAGCAAAAGTTCTACAACATCTGATCAAAATAGGACCATGGCCATGATTAAATAACAACTATTTATTTAATCAAAATGATAATTTCAAGAGAATTGCCAAAGGTTATTCAGATGTGAAACTCCCTAATGTGAGGCTTAATTTTTAAACTAAGTAAATAATTATTAAAGATAACACAAAGCACAAGGCAATGTCTTGATAAAGCAGAAAACATTCTTAGGTCAATTATTAAAAAATAAACTTTCTTTGGTGTGAATATTTCTCTTGAGGGTAAGCCTGTCCATATAAGCCTGAAGGCAAAGCTAGTGAGCAGAAGTTGAATTTGATCAGATCGTGGCAGAGGATATGTGTAGGGCTGCAACCCACGATGGGGCAGAATTGGACAAGTAAAGCTGGGCCTGGACCAGCAGAGTGCATGGGCCCTGGAAAACATAAAATTTAATGAAATCAGTGCTTATGGGGAATAATTCAAATGCCTCAACTGTGGCGAGCCGATCTAAGATGGCGTAAGGGGCGTAAGTCTCCGCCTCAGAGAAAAAACAAGCTGTTCCGTTGACCATATTTGGAAGAGTCTAGGCTGTGTTGGGGGCGTGCCGAACCAGGGTATATAAGGGAGCTAACGCGGAAATAAAGGGGAATTTTTAGGCTTGCACCTCCAGCAGTGTGTTGTGTTCTTCCTTGCGGGACAAGAGAGACATGACACTCAACAAAAGTCAAGAACACACATTAAGCTGTACTGGAAGAAATTATCATTCTAGACTGTGAAGCTGAAGTCAGAAGACAGTTGAAAATAGAAAGAAAAATAGAGTAAAATTCAAATTGCTTTTAAATTTTTACTAGCAGTAGGTTGACATTCCAATTTTATTTTAAAATATTGGACTAGATTCTATGTTTACATTAATGTATGAACACTCAATTTTTAGAAAAAAGTATAAACAATTTTCTTTTCTTTATAGCCAACTTAATCACTCACATTGATTTTGTAGGATTTCTTTCACAAACAGTGCGACTCTTGTGACCTCTGTAGAACTTTAGTTTTAAGACAGAATTTTCTCAAGAAATTATTTTTAAAATTATTTTCCTGCATATCTGCAACTCATAGAGTTTGCACCCAGTAATAATTGTTAACTCTTAGAAAACTTAACCTCCACAAAAAGAATAAACCTAGGAAGGTGGGAATTTTGAACTGCTTGTCACGCACTAGCAGATTATTAGTACATGCAAGTTCCATAGATAGATACATTTTCCCCAAATACTCTATCATTTCCTAAGTATTTGTTACTTAGTTAAGACATATATATTACATTTAAAAATTAGACACATTGCAACAACTCTACTTACAAAGGTTTATCCTAATACATACATTGACTTTATTTTAACAGTCTACCTAGATGACTTATGCAACCTGAGCTACTCATCAGCAGTGATCATTTTCCATTGTCACTGTAATCAAGGAAATGTCAAAAAGTAATATTTATCTGTGTGATCCGCAGGAAACAATGGAAAATGAGTTCAGCTTTCACTTGTACATTTATTCCAAAGTGAAACTGACACTTTAAAACATTTAAACAATGAACACAGATAAAGCTCTCTGACTCCATTTTATTTAATGACAATATTTTGAAGATATGCTTGCATGATTAAACCAAAATATTATATTAGTCTCATTTGCAAAAGTGTTACAGAGAGATCATTTGAACAGACTGAATTTATACTTTCATAGTTTGTGTATCAAACCTAACATGGTAACATCTGATATCTACAACAGACAAATGTAGCTCCCAGGTGCAGCCCAACCCAAGATGTGTGCTGACAATCTGAAGGTGTTTTCACTTTGGCAACATTGCTAAAACCAAGTTATTTATCAAAAATTCAGATAAATCATTGAACCAAAAACAGTTGGGGTTCATTACTATGCATTCTCAAAAAGACTAAGTGTGCATGCACTTCATTAAAGAGTATACGTTTATAACTAAATCAATTAAAATATATCCCTATAGGGCCAGGGAGTTAGCTCAGTGGTTCCGGCGCCTGTCTTGCAGGCGCAAGGGCCTGGGTTCGATTCCCCGGTAACCACATAACAATACTGGGTGTGGAGACCTACACCCAGCAGCAACCAGTACCACATACCACAGTGCCGGGTGTGGTGGCTCACGCCTGTAATCCCAGCACTCGGGAGGCAGAGGCAGGAGGATTGTGATGTGAGTTTGAGGCTGAGCTCAGGGCCAGCCTGAACCACAAAAGCGAGACCCTGTCTCAAAAAGCCTAAAATATATATATATATATATATATATATATATATATATATATATATCCCTATAAATCCTTAGCACCATATCACATATTTAAAATTCACACATAAACATGAAAACTACATAGACATAAATAGAATACGTATTTTTATTTCAAAATAAGGAGGTCTCTCATTTTAATTTTTAATACGGATACAGATTTAGGGCAGCTGACTTTGACAAAATTTTTATTTTCTAAAAGCTGTTGTCAGATCTCTTAGGATCCCATTTGTAATCCTTGAGATAAGTGATTTTCTAGCCTTTTAAAGTCCAGGGTGAGTGTATAGCTAAATTTTGTATCTTAGATTGCAAACAAGATAGTTTAACACATATTTTATGTGTCCTGTGAGTCTTGAAAAGGAAATAAATACAAATCTCTGAGAAACAGAGCAATTGACCAACATAAAGAATTGAACACAGAACAGTTTCCTAAAAAATGTGACTAAATGATACCACTTAGGAGGTTTAAAATACACCTTTCTTTGAGCAAAGTCTGTACAAAGCTCTGTCTCAATCAGTCTGACTAGAGAACAAACCACAGCCTTGGCTCTGGTCTGTGGAATGTGTCTCTCAAACAGGGAGGCTCTTTTGTTCGTTTTTATTTGTTGTTGTTTCATTTTGGTTTTTTAGCCTCTTACCTAATTAACATGCAAGAATAGCAAATTTTAGCTTTTTAAAAAAATTCTCTAATTTTGAATGTCCCTAGATATCTCATTTTAGAAGAATGTGTTTTGGTATAAACAGGCAGCTCTGGAGAGAAGAATGAGGTTAGCAACAAAGGAATTACAGAGATAAAAAGAGTTCAGCTTCAAGAAGTTTATTTGTAGCCAAAAAGGGAAGGAAGTGTTTGGAGTGGAAAAAATAAAAGTTTTCACTAGCCTTTTGAGGTTGTATTTGGAAGCACATAATTTTCTTTCTTTTGTTTTCACATGAAAATGTATCTTAATACTCTAAGATGACAGTTGAAAAATATGTTTTATAGAAATTGTTTAATCTTATAATGCAAATTTCTATTTCAGTGTAAAAATAAGTGTCAGGAGGAATGATCCCCCTAAAAGGTAAATGGATAAAGAAAATGTGTCATTTATATATAGTGCAGTGATATGCTGCCATAAAAGTATAAATTTAAATCATCGGTAAAAAATTAGATGCAGTTTGAGACCATAATGTTAAATGAAATAAATCAGGCACACAAACTCGACTATCATATGATTTCTTTTAACTGAAAAACTAAAAATCAATTTAATTAAAGAACAAAAATAACATTTAGAGAACGGAGAACAGAGAGATAGAATTTTTGCCAGTAACAAAAGATGGAGGGTGAGGGCATAAAGGACAGGGAAAGAGACATCAAAAGAATTAAGATGTATTGTGAACAGGTACAAATTCCACAGCAATAAATACAATGTATTATTAAAAATTTAAAGAGATCAACATTCAGCAAACTTCTCTATCTCATTACCAATTGGCAGAGAATACAGGGAATAATGAGATGTAATGAAATATGCAACAGAGATTCACTCAGTAAGAGCATACTCTGGAAAAGTCTACAAAGGAAACAGACAAATTTCTTAAATAAATAAATTACAGAAATGAAAGAAATAGGAGGAGAATAGAAAACAATAGCCCAAAGAGATGTAATGAATAGTAGTGATATATAAACTTTATTTGAGCCCTAGTAAAGCAACCAGGCTTTAACCAGTTTACATATGTATCCAGTTTATATATAAACTTACTTATTATCAATTTTTGTTTAAGGAAGATTTTTGCCAACAAAGAAAAAGAAGAGGAACATCATTGTTGGCCCATTTTCTGATGGTGGTTTTCCTGAAAAGATGTGGGAAAGGTCTATACTGTCACACAATAAGAAAAGTTACTTCTAAAAGATGTGTCTTCAGCTTAATGATATTTTCCCAGGGCTGATTTGCCTTCTGCCTTCCATTTCCCACAAAGAGTGGGTAGAGGAGGAAGGGCTGCGGTAGAAGTGATTTTAGTTCAGAGCCATTTAAGGAAGTGTTCAAAGTTTCTTGAGAGAATTTGTTCTCAGGAGGCAGGAACCAACACTTCAGTCTCACAGACAAAAATGACGCCAGGTGGAGACTGTTAAAAACTTCCCCTGATTCCACCTGACTTGTGGATCCTCAACACTATCAGCCCTGCTTCCCTGAGACTCCTATTTGTGACACCATCACCACTCATGCTCTCTAGAGCCTCGTCCTTGGCAGATAGTTAGTTACAACCTCCTCTCACTGAGCTTCTTCTCCCCATGACCCTACACAAACCCCACAGCCTGTCTGAGAAGATCCAGTTTGGTCTCAGGGCCAGAGTTGTCTCTGTCAGGTTTGCTCTGAAATAAACCTATCCTGTTGATCTCCCAACATATTCTTTCTTCCTAACAACCCATCCAATTTGAGGAAATTAATCACTCTTCTGCACACACCTTGACCTAATGGAGCTATTTCATTATCAGTAGATTAGATACAAACAGCTTTTCACATGTTATAATATAAAGGCTTTCCAAATATTGTTTAATCACATGAGCTCACAAACAAATTATAAGAGACCTTACTGAGAAGACTAGAGGACTGCAAATTTTTTAACATTGTTGTATGTTATATGTTAGGTCATTTGTTAATATTTCTGGTAAGTGATTCTGGCTAGTAACTTTCTTTTCTTCATTTTACAGATTGAGCAAGTTGAAATGTTAGGACAATACAATGGATGAAGACATTATAATTTTTCAGTGATTGAACTGAAAGCTCTTAGTGTGTTGTAAAATTGCTGAAATGGGCATAGAATTTTATGATCATGAGGGAAGAAATCTTGACATAGACTTTTCACCATGTAAATAAATACATTCATGTACCTGCAAGATCACAGAAGAATTTTAATAATTCATGACAAATTGATCCACACGTTTCCCCACCCATATGAACATGTACAAAACAAAAATGGTAGAGATATTGGAAGTGCTATGTTGGCTCAGCACATAAGCTGTGTTTCTTCAGTCTGGTCCCATCGACTGCTGAGCATTTAACCATGACAAGCCACTTCCAGCCCTGATGTATCGTCCAGAGGCAAGTTGATCATATGCAACTATGCATATCATGTATGGAGCTTTAGATTTTTCTCACTGGAATGGACACTTACTCTGCTCAAAATTCCACAAATGCCATTATCAGAATTTGAAAACCCTATTCATTGCCATCGTATACTTCCTGGAGATCTTTGTTGGCAATGAACTCACTCTACAGAATATGAAGTACAGGAAGACTTTAGCTCATGGAATTCACTGGGTTTTTTGATGTTGTTGTTGTTTATTTATTTAATTAATTAATTTTTATTTATTTATTTATTTTTTTTTTTAGACAGGGTTTCTCTTTCTAGTTCAGGCTGTCTCTGAGCTCAGGCTCAAACTCACATCATAGCAATCCTCCTGCTTCTGCCTCCCAAGTGCTGGGGTTACAGATGTGAGCCACTATGCCCAGCACTATGGTACATGGTACTGATTGCTGCTGGGTATGCATTTCAATGCCAAGTATTCTATGTGGTTGACCAGAGATAGAACTCAGGCCCTTGCACTTGCAAAATAGGTGCCAGAAGCACTGAGCTAAATCCCTGGCTCTCACTTGTTTTGTTAATGTTATGTTTCACATGAAAGCAAAGACCTGAAAAGAAGCTTGAAATGTCATTTCTAGAGTTTCAGTGCCTCATATGAAGGAATCCAACTACAGCCATGAGCGATGCCTCACATATGATGTAATATGTACTAAAATGCATAAGTGCTCTAAGTCACCCAGGAATATCGTAGACAGTCCTGTATCTCCTGTAGCCAAGACTCATCGGTCTAAAGCCCAAGAAATTAATGATGGAGGCTTCTTTTGCTATTAACACTAATGATCCATTAGTGTGTGCTTTGCTTCTTATCGACACAGTTCTGGCTTCTGCTGGTTTGAAGATATTTGCTGCTAAAAAGTTTTGTTCTCACCAGGAGGCATAATAATAGATTATTAAATTGCAAGGTGAGGCTGTCATTTAAAGAATTTTGGTTATTCAGGTCAGTGAACAAAAGAGGTAAGATATGTCATGACTGATTTCACTAGCATGATTGATCTTCACTTGGTTGGCTACATACAATAAGGACAAAGAATATTATATCTATAATTCTTTGGTACTTTTTAACATTTTTACATCTTCTGATGAAATCTGATGGAGCTATGTACATAGAACTTAATACACTTAGGACAGCTGGTAGTCACTTCTCTTCAGGCACAAAGGTTTGAGTAAACCTATAATTTAAAAACTCATGAACAACTAAGATGTTTTCTGAAAGCAAAAGAAGGATATAATAATGGAAGTAGAGAGAAACTTAAAACTATGAGCTACAAACTTGACCACTTGGAGACAAAAGGACTATATTATTTATGAGTTCTATTAATTTTGACATGGATATGTTTGTGAATATTTTGACAAAATTCTCTCTTCTCCATCTACTAACTGTAGATATTCTAATAGCGATGAACATCATATCTCAATAGTTCATTAAAGGATATCCAACAGAGTCTGACCCATTTTGAAAAAGAGTAAGTGCAAGAAAAACTGAGAACACTGAAATGTGATCTTTGATATTATAGGGTTAATGTATTAGTTAATATGAGATATTTGCATTGTATTGGAGAAAAGCAAGATTTCATTAGTATCTTTCTTATTCAAAAGTTAAGCCACTTAATAGCACTGTGTATGGATGGAAAGCTGAACAGAATGGAATATGGTGGGATTTAACTATTTTAATTTAACTAATCTGCAATTAAAAATCGAAGGATTCCAGTTCCTCCGATGATCGTCTTTACTATTGATGTGCACACACACACATACACACATATGCACATATAGACACACTGTATAACTATAGTTTATATGAGTTTCCATTGAGTATAATTCATTCCAGAAACATGCTTATAATTCAAAGCATTTGTTTGTATTATATCAAAGGGAATTTACTCATAAGAAATTCAAATGTTTTGTTGCACATCCCAAAAGTATTCACATAGAAACGATTAAAACACTGGAATATAATATAAAATATATAAAACATGAATAGAAATAAAAGAATGAACTTTGAAAACCCCATAACTGGTGTGAAAGAGACAAGAAAGAGGAGGGTTTTTGTGTACGATGACTTTCTCTAGCACTAGAAGAATCACTGCTATCTATTGGCTCACAATCATTTTTTTAAATGTAAACTTAGCAAGGAACCTATTCAATAACACTAACTTTTGACTTTTTCAGGGGATTTTACAGAAATGCAACAATTTATTGTTATTAAATAGATTCATTGCTCCCTCTGTGACAACTTTCTTTGAGTGGTGGTTTTCTACAGTGTGTTGCATTGTTTTTCATATCATACACATCTTCCTAATCTCATTTGAAAGAGACACTCTTCCATTTTTTTTTTTTTTTTTTTTGAGACAGGGTCTCACTTTGTGGTTCAGGCTGGCCCTGAGCTCAGCCTCCAACTCACATCACAGCAATCCTCCTGCCTCTGCCTCCCGAGTGCTGGGATTACAGGCGTGAGCCACCACGCCCGGCACTGTGGTATGTGGTACTGATTGCTGCTGGGTGTGAGTCTCCACGCCCAGTATTATTATGTGGTTACCGGGGATCGAACCCAGGCCCTTGTGCTTGCAAGACAGGTGCCGGAACCACTGGGCTATATCCCTGGCCCCTCTTCCACTTTTTTATCTTCCTCTGCAGATGAGGTGTATATAACATCTTGCTGTTGAAAACTGATGACCCACAATCTCACAGTGAGAGAGAGAAAGCAAACCACTGGCAGAGTTATAATCATGTGATCGTAACATACATAGGACACTCTTCCTTTATCAAGTTATAATTTATTACCAACAAATATTTGCTCATTTACAGAACACTATCAGAAAAAGGACAAGTATATTGATAGATAGAGGGAGAAGGAGATAACTTGCTGTGAAAAAATAGCTAATATTGAAATTTTAAAATGTATTACAATACAAAAGACACATTGCCATCAATTTCCACAAATCCTCCTTGTCCCTTTGGACACTTTCTTATTTTCCTTTTCATTTTCTAAAGCAGTTCTGGAACTTCTCTTCCATGAATGTCCATAGGGTGTGATAAACAAATAGAGTGAGTCCCACTGCCCATTGCCATCCAAAGGAAAGATATGTTCTTCAAAGTATTGTGATACAGCCTCGTGCACCCTCTTCACTAGATCTCTGCACTCTTCACTAGATCACTATTGACTTTTTTCCTAAAGTAAAAATTATCTTTGCTGCTTTTGTGAAGATAGTGTGAGGCTTTCCTGGTCGGGGAGGGTAAGTGTGCAGAGTCACCATACAGACTCCAGGGAGGTTTCTGGAACTTCCAATTTTATTCAGGCTTCAGTGTATCTTATAGCAAGGGGTTTCAGGGCATAATAAAGGCTGATAAGGGGTAAGGGTCCATTGGTTTAGCTTGGGGCCTTGCTTAATAAGGGAAGTCTGAGAGCAGGGGCCTTATGTGGCATGAGCAGGCTAGGGGAGAGATGAGGCCAGGGATGAGCAACAAAGAAGGGTGGATGTGTACGAAGGCCACTGACAGGGCTCAATGCATGGGCGTGAGTGTGTTCAAGCCCGTAAGGGTCTCTGAGTCTCTAGGGAGACAAGTCTCAACCTTCAGGCTTACGGGATAGGCATACAGTGCACCTGCCCTAGCCAAACTTGAACTTCTCCCTATATCTTGCAAAGTAAACATTTTAAATTGATGTGAGAGGTGGAGGCAGCACAACAGCATGTGTGAAACAGGACTTCCAGAACCACTTGGAAGTGTGAAGATAGATGGGACAATTGTGTTCAAAGTGAGGGGCGGTATTTTTCAGGGAGTCAATAGCAGTGCTTCTTTTAGGGTAATAAATTTTTAAATTTAAATATTCATAATAGTTTCTATCATAGCTTAAATGCATGGGATTTGGAGGATAGAAATTAAACATCGGCTGTCAAAATCAAGGTGTTTCATTTTAAATTGTTAGTTTAGGGAGCAATCAAAATGGCCTCCTATAATTGAACACAAACAATTGTGGTCCTTTCATATTATATTATCCAGAAATGCAAATTATCAAGTCGTGAAAAAACAAAGGAGAAAGTTAAATTCATATTGTTAAATGAAAGCATACACACAATATTTCATCCAAATATTGGATATTTTACAGAAAAGTAAAACTATAGAAATGCTAAAAATAAAAGAAGCAAAATAGATGAAGAGGACTAACTAAGTAGACTATGGAATTTTTAGCACAGCAGCATTATTTTATATACCAGTGTATCATTTTAAGTATATGTGTATCTGTCAAATCTGCAGAGCAGGAAGGATCACTGTGATACATGATGGACTCACAATCGAAGTGAGATGCCTTTATTCATTAGTTACAGCAAATATAACTTAAGCAATAGGTTAATGATATATGAAACAACTGGAATAGAAAGGGAAAATAGCATGTGATAACTGTATTTTTTGGTCAGTTTTTCTGTAGACTTTAACCTTTTCTAAAAATGATGTCAATTAAAAATAAATCAAGAGGTTCTGGTCAGTCAGAAAAAGGAAGTGAAAAATATTCAGGACTTTTTTTCTGCTGCAAACCTAACTATCCAACCTGAGTTCAGTCTTGATAAAAGTCACTAGCAACCTCAGGCCCACTAGAGGCAGCTCTGAACTCACAGAGGTAAAATCAGGAAGACCAAACCTCATCCAGCGCCCTCGGTAACTGCCCATCTGCCACACATCACTGAGTACATGTGTCTCATTTACCCATGCCAGGGCTGGAGAGATCTTTTAGATGCATTTCCTAACTTCACTTTTCTAGTTTTTCCCACCAGTGTAAAAATCTAACCAATGATATTAAGTTCTTATTTCAAAGGAATTATTTTGTCTCTGTTTTCCTAATTGAATCTTAAACTTATTATAGTTTGGAAAAATACCCTCCACACACTGAAGACTACTTGTGAAACCAAGCCCATTGTATTTATGATCACAAAATGAAATTAACACACCACACAACAAAAGGGAAAATATTCCTATTGCTTCTTTTCCTGGTCATGGCTTTGCTATCCATTTCTCATTTGTGGTCCTTTAATACAGAACTTATCTGGAATTACCATGTGTATTTAAAGTAATTTGCTCTAAAGCTTCTCGCAGCACTGGTAGCATATTCTTTAACAGGCCGTTTAATTTATATAACTTATCCAGGCACACATTTTGCATAATAAATAAACAATAACTCACTGCTCTATTTGATAAGTGACTAGGCTTTGTATATTTTATGCAAGTAGAACACACCTAATTCAAACTGTTTTTAATAGCAAATATTTTTTTTTTCTCCCAGCAGCTGCTCCATGCAGTAGCAATGACTCTGAACTAGAACACAGTATTTATGTAAAAACTCCAGCACTCGGTATATTATCTGACATAAATGTACCTTTCAAAGATGCAAATATGCAGCCTGAAGCTCTGAATACCCTGTGAAATGTATTCTAATTAAGTAATTCCCCGTGCTTCTTGGCCATTGTTAAAGATATCATTGTTTGGCTAATCAGTCTGATGTGACTGGTGTGTGTGAGTGTGTGTGTGTGTGTGTGTGTGTGTGTGTGTGTGTGTGTGTGTGTATGGGTGCGCACACGCACGCGCGTGCATGTTGCAATATTTTAGCTATGCTACTATTTCTGTTCACTGCTCCTATTGGTATCTCCTAGGAAACAGACAAAATTGCAATTTTATGTCTTCAATTCCTCCTGTCCATTTAAATCAGGAGCTTGTAGTAACTTTGAGAGAAAACTTTAGAGTCTTTACCAGGGATTTTTCATAACATTTGGGTTCTTAGTACAACACACAAGCTTATTCATGATGTGGCCTTCGTCTGACTCTGGAGACTTTTCTCTGTCTTTGTGCAGGATCTTAAAGACATTTCCCTTGATATTTAGTTGTCTGGATTTATTGTTTGGCTTATCTTTTGAACTTTAAGTCATTTCTACGATCACGCCTTTGTTTTTAAATAGGTACTTTACATTAATTTCTCAAAGTCTGCACCCAATTTCTGTTGGGGCTTTTTGTATTTAACTACTATACACTGAGTGGCCATCAGTGTAGTGGGAAGGGTAAGAAATCAAAGGCCAGAAATAAAAGGTTGTAACAGAATATGAAAAGCATAGTGCTTTGCTTTATTTGCCATATTCATTGGCTTTTTCTCATTCATTTGAGAAAAATACTATAGCCTTAGTCTCAGTGAATATTTCATTAATATATATAAGAAACAGGGTAGAGATTTATATTCACTAATAAACTATCAGTAAAAATGAATGGAATTTACTGAATACTTAAAAAAATTAGAGAGAGTTCTTTGTACAATCTGTTGCTTTTCTTTATCTATGAGATATGTATCCACAAATCTAACCAGGCCAGGTTCAAGAGCCTGTGTTCAGTTGTTAGCACCACAGAACAAGGAAGAGATAACAAAAATGCACTGAAATACTAAAATATCTGTCAGTATTGAATATATATATATATATATATATATATATATATATATATATTCTCTCTTTTTAGTCTTTAAATAGTATAGCTTCACAACTATTTATAAAACACTATTTTGAACTTACTATTTTAAGTAAATAGTAAATCTGGAGAAAATTAAAATATATAAGAAGGGGAGGGGATTTAGATCAGTGGTTCCGGGCCCTACCTTGCAAATGCAAGGTCCGGAATTCAATCCTAGTAACAGTATACATTAGAGTCAACTGTGGTGACTCATGACCACCAGCAATTAGTACCACATACCACAGTGCTGGGCACAATGGCTGATGCCTGTAATCTCAGCACTTAGGAGGAAGAGGCAAGAGGATTCCTGTGAGTTCAAGGCTGAGCTCAGAGTCAGCTTGAACTATAAAAGTAAGACCCTGTCTCAAAAACAAAACAAAACAAACCTAAAAGTATCTGTGAGGGTATGCAAAAGATATACACAAATGTTACATAAATGTATAAAAGGATAGTGAGTTTCCATAGACTCTGGTGTTTATTGTCAGTTATAGAATCATTCACACACACACAAAAGTGTGTGATTAAAAGCTTAGTTGCTGTAATTACTGTTATTTTGCTGAATGAGGACAGAAAAATGCAGAATTGAAGTACTCTTACCTACAGCATCTCCTTAAGGTAATGGAGTAAAACAATCACACTCACCTGTGCTTGTGAACATCTCACATGGTGAATAGATGCATCTGACAAAGTTTGGTTTCCATTCATGAACACTGCATAAGGAGACACACATGACTGAGGCCACCTTTCCTGCAGAAACATGAATATGGTTACCTGACACATGTTTACGACTACCTCTAATTGAGACCATGGTCACACACAGACCTGTGTACATTTGCTGTAAAGCTTTCTGTGTGTGTGCTTTATAACACCTATCATTTAGTATCATTCAATGTGAGGCAGAGCTACTGACATTAGCATAGAAGCTACTTGGTGAGAAGTGTTTCACTGTAGGAGAGGAAAACAAAGGGATTAGCAGTAATTTGATAAAAATCATTATGGAAATTGGGCCGGGGAATTAGCTCAGTGGTTCCGGCGCCTGTCTT
>PVIR01012083.1:0-27839 GCA_004026965.1 Petromus typicus | reverse complement strand
GTCCCTGTGGAGAGAGATTCTCCTTCTAAACTATAACCTCCTCTCCAGCTACCTGCTGAGCCTCCCTGAGAAAAGTTGCCTCAAACAGGTTCAGTGCTCTCTGTCTTCATATTGTGCTGGAGTGGACTTTGTTTCACACGACTGTGCTTCAAATGCATTGGTTCAAAACGGATTAACTTTATTTACTTTGAATCTTCAATGAAATTTGATTTGGTTCATAATCAATTGGTTTTGTAACCAGAACCCTGGAGAAGTAAGTTTGTGAACCAAAGTTCTATTCTCAACTAAAACACAAGATCTTTCTCTGAACCCCGTGATAATAAATAAATGTCAATAATAAGTGATAATAAAAGTGACAATAAAATGCTCGGTGACCTTTCTTCAATTTTTTGCTTAAAGAATTATTGACAGATTTTCTTCCCTGGATATGTTCTGCTTTTATATACTATACGTTCTTATGTATGTCTATTATTATTATTCACAACAATTAACAAAATCTGTGCTTTGATATCACTGGAAGGCATCTGGGGAAACAGTAAAGAAGAGATGGAGACTGTCACTCATCACAGCCGTGGGGTGGATGGTAGGTTCCCTAAAGAAGCCTTGACATTGAGAGGTATAAAAACTTTTTAGATAGAATTTAAACAGAACACATTTGGAGTGAATATAGGCCCTCAGAAGAGGTGCATTATGGTCTAAGCTAGGTATACTTGTGTGGCATCATAATGACATCAAGATAGGCAACCCAGGATATATCTTTCCTGCTATCTGCCTGGTTACCTATATTAGAATCCAAGTCATTTCTATGCATTTGAAGTTGATATATGTTGCCTATTAATATTGCTGCTTCCTTGAAGATGGAAATTTGTAGGAGAAAGAACAATTTACAGTATAGACTCAGAGCCCAAATTATAGCTTTATCATGTCTTTAGGACACTTAGAAATTATTTAGAGTGAGAGTTTTCTTTTTTTTTTTTTTGAAAGATAAAAGACTTGAGTACTTCTGTGTCCTGGAGCTACAGATTCTCTTAAAAGTGCAATTTTAAATTAAATTTTTTCTTTTCTTCTTTATACCTATATTTCTTCCATCCTACCTCAAAGATACAGACTTCTATTCTTAATTTTACACTTTCATCTCTATCCTTAAGCTGGAAGACTCTTAGGAGCAGAGACCAATGTTCATCTCCATTTGATTTTGGAGCCTGGTTCAGCACATGTCTCCTAGAAGTGATTATTAAATATTTATTGGCAAAATGTACATGTGTACTTGTAAGTACCATATCCTTTAAATCATTAAGAAACATTTTGGAAATGTTTTTGTGTTTTTACTCCTTAAAGTTCAGAACTCACTGGCACTAGACACTGGTAACGGCATTAACCAGTTTTAAAATCTGAATGTTCGCTAATAAGTGCATCTTAGATTTTCATAGTTAACTAAATGGTACAGTTTTTAAAAAATGAGAAAATAATTCTCTAATTAAATTATAGCCAATATATTTATTGACAACCTATGACAGACTATATTTAATCTTGGAATGGCCAAGAGGAATAAAGTGTGGCTTTTATCTCCAGTCGGTTCAGTGTAGGATGAAGGAGAAGTAAAAACTTTGGGAAAGGATCCTTGTCACTTCCTGTCTGTATTCAACTGAGCAAAATGATGAGATTGCAAAGTTGTGTCTGTTGACTAGTAACTCCCACAACTCAAGAGATTCTGTAAAGTTGCACAAAGAAATCATTGGTTCGGTGATAATACAAGAGATTAGAATCCTGTCAACATTGCTTTAATGTTTTCATCCATTCTATGAGATTTTTGTAATTTTACTAGGAGCTTCTCAGATGAGAATAACTGTAGATAGTGAGAATATAGCTCCACAGTGGAATGGCTTCTAATGTGCATGCAGAGCTATAAATTCCTTAGAGAATGTCATCCTTTTAAAAGATGTCCAGCGCTGGTGTTTTTGAGCACACAGGAAGTCTCATGGAAGAATGTGTTTCTGTTAAATTTACTAATCTTCTCGAGAGCCTGAACATTTCACCCACTTCAGTTCAAAAGCCAACACTTAAGAAATTTTCTGTCTGGGACCATAGTTATTCTATTCATTCTTTTGTTCACATTTTATTCTTTCTTTCATCATTCAAGAAGATTTATTAAGTATTTTCTTTGTGTCAGACATTGGTTCAAGCACCAGGGATCTAGATGTGAATAAAACAGACAATAAACAAAACAAAGCTATAAAGTCTTGCTTTATAAAGAGTATGTTCCAATGGAAATACTTGAGTCCCAGCACAGCTGGGAAAGAGTTATCTATCATGTACAAAGGACACATTTGTCCCAGGGATGTCCCTGAATTTTAAAAGGCTGAAATAAAAGCATATGAACAAAAAACCCAACCTAAAAGAATACTTTCTATGTGTCTCATAAATTTCACTCATGTGAAATTAATTCTCTTTAACACTTCATGGAAATCTCCATTCTCCACCTAATATCTACTCTTTGTTTTGATGAGGATGAGGGAAGCTTTATTCCTGAGTTCCTTAGGGGTTGACTTTTTAGCTTCTCATAAAGCTCACTTCAGGTGATTGTGACTATTTCTTTACAACTTTGTACTCACCTACATATGAAATGGAGCTCCTTTATCTGAAATTCTACACAAAACATATGGAGAAAATTTACAATCTCATTGTTCCTTGAGACAGCTCAGGAATCTTGCTCCCCTCTCACCCACACAGACTTGCACTCCTACTAGAAAGGGCTACATACACATGAGTAGGAGGAAACACCCTACCATGGGAATCCATATGTTCAGCATTGTCAACTTGAGTTTTAACCACTTTGTGTTTTGGTGAGGATCTGTTTTTTTGTTTTTGTTTTTGTTTTTGCCTGTTTTTTCTTTCTTCTGCACATTTCCCCAATAAATGATCACAGAGCTTTGATCTGATTCATTCTGATTTACATTTAAACCAAGGGTCAACACTCTGTAGTCTGTAAGGTAAATCTGGCCTTGTCATGTGTTTTGAACAACCTGAGAACAAAAGGAGTTTTTATATATTAAATATAATTGCATTTATGTGATAAAATGACATTGTGTAAGGTTCATAATATAAATAAAGCTTATTTCTATTGTACTGCTCAGCCTTTAATTACTGAACCAAATACTGTAGATGGGGAAATGCATAAAGAAAGGAGGCTGTTAGCCCACAGTACTGCAGGGTGTGCATCCAAATCTGGAGGCTTCATTTTGTGATCACCTGTGAAGACTTCATGATTCTTGGCACTATGATTAGACTGTGTGCAAAAAGAATTGTGTGATGATGGAGAAGGTACGAGATGGGCCAGGGCAGTCTTACATGATATTCTAATTCCCACTACTGGGATCTCATTTTGCAAGACTAGCATTAGGCATATCCATGAGCAATGCCCTCATACCAAGTTGCTAGGCTCCACTTTTCAAAGGTTCAGAAACTCTCAGAAGTGCCACACAGAGTCCTGAGCTTCTCACACAGGGATCCTCAGCCACTAATCACATCCAAACAGTATCAGTGTTTGCTTTGTTTTACATTGTCACAGTCACTGGTTTGGGAGAGAGTCTATGACTTTCTTTGTGTCACAGACACAGAGTGGTGGTGACCGAGACAGTCTACCTGTCCTTTTACAGAGCCATTTGCCAAACCTAGATGTGAGAGTTTTCTCCTACAGGCAGGATTGAAGATATTTTTCTGAATTTAAATCCAAAAAGGAATTGTCAGTACAGAGTTGATTATTTTACTCTAATAAAAATACTATTCATAATGTATTAATAAATATTTGAATTTAAAAATACTATTGATTGATTCCGAGTTTTCAACTAAACCCAAATAAAAAGTTTATCCATTCGGTGAAGTGAGAGTTTGTAGTATTTAAATGAAATATTTTAAATTCTGATAAACTTCTAAATTTATATAGCAATAAGAGGAGAAAGGAGAGGGCCTATCCATTATCATAAATCCCCTGAAAGGTTCAAGTATCTTCATCATTCATTGAAAATGAAGGAAGAATGAATCCTTCCAGCCATCTTCTTCCATCTTAGTTTATATTTATTATGTTACTGTATCAGTATAACAGTGAATCATGATGTAGTAATTAACTAATCAAAAATAGAAGAAAATGCCCAAGTTTTCAACAAACAGAGGGCTCTTTTCACTTAATGTCATGCCTGGGACCCCAAAGAGTAGAGCAGAAGAAAAAAAAGAACACAGATGTTTAGCACACCTGAGCTGATCAGTAATCCCTTCTGAACCTCTATTTTCTCATGGATTAAATGGAATTTTTTTTTTTTTTTTTTTTTTTTTTTAGGTTTTTTGAGACAGGGTCTCACTTTGTGGTTCAGGCTGTCCCTCAGCTCAGCCTCCAACTCACATCACAATCCTCCTGCCTCTGCCTCCCGAGTGCTGGGATTACAGGCGTAAGCCACCACACCCGGCACTGTGGTATGTGGTACTGGTTGCTGCTGGGCGTGGGTCTCCACACCCAGTATTGTTATGTGGTTACAGGGGAATCGAACGGGGTCCTTGCGCTTGCAAGACAGGCGCCGAAACCACTGAGCTAACTCCCGACCCCTGGAAAAATTTTTAAAAACCCTCTTTTCCCTTATAAGACCATTTTGAGACTTAAAGGAGTGATAACCTGCCTAGTTCTATGTGATTTCCTTTATCCAGAACACAGCAGCAATATGCTGCTTAGATAAAATACATGGCTCTAAAAGAAAATTCAAAATTAAAGATGAAACTATGCCAGAAAATGTGTTATTCGGCTCCAGCTCCCAATATCCCAGAGTGTTTTTTAGAGGGTAAACTTTAAAAAGTAGATGATTAAGTTCTACAAAAACAACTTAAAAACTTCAAAACAGATGAAAATGTCAGCGTGATTAACCAGCAGAGCACATTTCAATGCTTGTGTGAAAAACTGGGGTGAACACATTGCATTCTCATCAGCACAGCAGTCAGTACATTGCCCATTACTGTGAGCTACGGTGTGTGAGGGATGTTGTTTCCAAAGGCAGATTAATAATGCTCCCTCATCTTCAGGGAGATTGCCATGGAACCCCTCCAAGGTGCTCATTTCAGAAAACTAAAGTTGGATCAGGTCCATACCAGCAAAAGAAAGTGGATGATGAAGGCGAGAGTTTGCCTACTTAAGCCAATCACTTCTAAACCCTTGCCAGAGTCTAAGATATATGGGGACCCTTAGACTGTGGTGGCAAATTTATTCAAGGATGCTTATTTTTAATACAGATGGATACATATTATTGAAGAAAGAGGCTCTCTAGGGCTCATTTCTCTCCTCTTTGCATTGGTTTTTCTTTTGCTTTATGTGTTAATTAATTTTTTTCTTATTAATTTATATAAAATTATCCTATTCTATATTGGCAGTGTTTATAAAGAGAATGAGCCTGGTCCCTTTCCTTGAAGTGTGCATAGGGCAGAAGATCTACCTCTTCACTTTTCGCCTTCTGTTGATGGCCATCTGTATTTTGAAGTCGAGTCCTAACTTTCTAAGACTGGTATTGCAAGGGATCAAATGAATTCAAAAGGGGTTGGTGGTTTCCCTAAAATTTTTTCAACAAACTTTCATTTGTTTCACTATATATTATTATTTCTTTAATTGCTTTAGTGCACAACTATATATTGCATGCTAGACTATAAAATCAAGTAGTCTAGATGCTAAAAGAAACATTCTAAGAAACTGAAGTCCTGATGAGAAAGGCTGAAAATATCATTGTCATGTAACAGACTGAAAAGATTTGTTAAAAAGAAAACAAAACATTACTGTCCAAATACTCAGTAAGTGTCATATTTTGGGTTGAAGTTTCAGAAAATTTCTCTAGAAAAAAGATATAATGATTACCCTAAAATTAATGTATTGAAATATTAACCATGAGTCTCTGTGTATATCTGAATTGAGAGAGAAGTTTAGAAAGATAATCAAGTAAAACTTAGAACATTAATGTGAGCTTTAAACCAATACAACTGGTGTTCATGGACTAGAGGAGCTGTACTAGATGGTGATAGCATGAGAAACATGAAAACGTGGGTCAGATTTGGGGGACCAACCTTTCTGTGACACTGAATTTAAACTTCTGGCCAGTATCACCAACAATAAATCACTTACAGATTGGATCACATTTTAAGGTTTTATGTTTTCATACTTGCATAGATACAATCAGAGATGTATGGGCTTAAATAGACTTACTCTACAAAGCTCTGGAAATTTCAGTTATTTTATTTCCGGTGTGAACCAGTACTATTAGATAGACCCATTCATAGAAAACAAGGACCCAAATTCCAAGCAATCCCATTACTGAAACCAACAGAAAGGTCCGAAGAATCATCTGGTCGAGGCGCTGAGCTGTGAATGTTCCATCTTCAGCCCTCTCATACACAGCATCCTCCTTCTTCACACATTTTTCATCAGTAAAGGGCATTTATACATTAGCATTATTAACCCATTTTCACCATTTTTATTTTATTTGTTTTGTAAGATTCACTGATGTAGATTCTAGTCCCTCTTAGATTGATGGATTAATTCAGATCATTCCTATTACCAAAAATATGAGTTCAAAATATTTAAAAAATTAAACAAGGGGAAAAATAAAAGAAAAATCTAGTAATAAATAATACCAAATATAGATAGAGACCAATCTTGTTCTATGATATGATTTTTTTTGAAGTTTACACACAAGAATTTGAAATCAGGCCAATATTTACTAAAATATGGGGAACAGATAAATTGCAATTCAATTTCTTCCTGAATCACAATATACTCTTAAAAGGCTTAACTAACCCTTGAATCCATTAAATAGGTTAATTGAATTATGTGGTTTCCACCAATGGTGTTTCTATTCATTTGTCTCCAGAGGAGTTTGAACGTATTGAGCTCTTTCACCAGAGGTCAAATGGTAATAGCTCCTGGGATCAATTAGTGAGCCTCCTAATTAGACTTGATTAATTGGCGCTGAACCATGACTCACTCTGATGTATGTGGTGCCTCTTTAGCATAAGGCCTTCACTGACTAGCTTGGCACTGACGGGCAGATTATAAGAAAAGGTTTTACCAAAGTATACATATCTTGTTCTATGAAGAAAACAGAACTGAAACACCTCGCCTGGAAGAATTATGTGAAAATCTGTACTTTAAATGTTCTACAACATATATAAAATGATTGGAAGTGAATTTGGGCACTTGGGAGTTAAGCATACTCATATTAGTACTAAAAGAAAGGACGCAAAGTAGCCCATGACATCACTCCCACTTACAAGAGAATAAGTGCAGGTGAGACAAGATGACTTTAGAATGTGACTAATCCTGGTTCAGTTACTGGTTCTACCATTTCCTCTCAGCAATCTTCTCAGTATCTCCGTGCAGCTTCTCCGCTGTACACATGCTCAGATATTCCATTAAACTTATATATTGTGAAATAGAAAATACTCAAAGTGAAATAGTATGAAGGGGGAAAATAATGAGATTGTAACAAAAAAGAAAGGAAACAAATTTTATGTATATAGGGAGGTGGTAGGGTGGGTAGGGCTATGGGAAAAAATGAGAATTAAGTTGTGTTTTATACTGGTACAAATCCCCATTATGGAGTGCAATCATGATGCGTATATGTAATGTACCAATAAAGATTTCAATTAAAAAAAAAAAAAAACTTCTGACTCAATTTCCCCAAGTACTGTTGATGTCCTGGTAGTCAAGTAGCCTGCCTTTCTGCAACATGCATTTGTGGTCCTGGTTCTATCTCACCTTCTTATGCACATTTGCCAAGTACTATGCAATCACTTTTCCAGAATCTGCATATTCCATTTGTCTTATTCATGCTTTGCAAGATCCTCTTAAGATGTAGCATCTCCCTCCTCAGGAGCATGAAGTTATGAGGAGCTGTCTTGGAAGCAGAGACCAGGTACTTACCAGACACTGAACAGAGTAGGACCTCGATCTTACAGTTGTAGTTTCCAGAATTGTGCAAAATAAAATTCTCAGCTTTATAAATAGTCTAATCTTAGGCATTTGATTAAAACAAACAGACTATTGCATTTGTCTTCATGGGTCATATTTTCCAGCAGAAATAGCCCTATTGTGATGATTCACTAATTTAAATGGGAATGATGGGATTTGGACTTAGAAAAAAAAGTGATAGAAAATTAATAGGCTTATGTAAAATAAATATGACAAATATGTGTAAATATCACATTGTCTTCCTTTTGTGAGAAACTAGAAGGTTAGATTAGGTCAAAAATATAGATAATATGAAAAAGAAAGCAACTGCTCAAAAGGAGGGGGAAACTATATAAAGGGACAGAGAAGTGAAAGGAAGAGACAAAGAAAAATGAGGAAAGTAGAAAAATGGAAAAATATTTGTAAATACGAAGAGAAGGAAAGTTGTAGAGAGGGGCGGTGAGTGAGAGAAAAACAGGAATTATATACTTTGTACAAGTACCCATTCCTTTTGATGAATATGATGGCTATGTATATTTAAATTAATTTTATTTAAGAAAATAAAATTAATTTAAAAAATAAATAAAACAATAAGGATAAAAATATCAGAAAGAAAGGGAAAAGTGATACCCCAAAACAAAATAGACATAGTTACTTTAAAAACATCAGACACGCATGGTAATAATAATCAAGTATTTTTCCAGTAGTCAATGAATTGCTGTTTTCTTACAAAAGAAATAGGGAGCATTTAAATAGGTGGGTTACGACCATAATATTCTGTTTAGTTTTGGAAGACAAAATTCAGAAATATAGTGTACTATTAGAAGGTCATAGGTCCTTTGGAAGCTTCTGATCTTCAACAGTTCTAAATTTAACCTTACTATCCCTACTACTTTCACTGTGTGGGGTATAAGATCTTTAAAATTTTCTTTATAGGAACCTGAAGCCATTTCTTAGAATTACCAAATTATGGGAAAAAGCACTTAGCACTGTTTGCAAATTCACTGTGAATCATTGAGACCCACATGCTAGCCTGGTGTACACTTACCGCAGTCCAAGTATAGCTTAAATATTAGACCGCATATAAACAATAGAGATCTTGTCTCTCTGTGAAATCAGTCTATAGTTATGGCCCCAGTCCAAAATAAATAGAATAAATCTTTTTGACGATCTAGGATGAGAATTCAGACTTTGACTTTTCCACCCATAATTAAAGATCATTATAATAGAAAGGGATGAGAAGCCAATTTTGTAGCTTCCTGTTTCTAGTAATATACCAATCTAGCAGCAGTATTTTATCTTTAGTAAAATAGTAGGATTAGTGTCACCATTAAATACTTGAAGAATGCAAGTTTGTAAAAGGATGACATACTTATTTAATCTTACATGATGGCCTGTGAAGAAGTTGACTGTGTCTTGAAAAAGAATGTAAATTATCAAGAGCACATACAAGTTATGAATGCAGCAGCAATCACTAATTCATGTGTAGTCATATGTATTACTACAACTGAGCTGAGCAGCTCTGCCTCTTCCACTTATATGCAACTTTGGAGCTGGATAATGGTTCTTTTCCCACATTTGATTTGAAAAAGAAGTAATTTGATATTACCTGGCAGATCAAAGTGTAAGCAGTACTTTCAGAACACTGCAAAGAGACTAGATGAACTCTCCTCTCTACTTTTGTTGGTAGAGTTACTGATCGTTTTGACATTCCAAATACCATCATGCAGACCCTCTACATCTGTGATTCTAGGCCACTTAGATCTGTTGAGAAAAATTATATTCATTGTCACTTACAAAAACCTTGAGAGGAGAAAAAAAATGTCAAGGTTCTACCACCTCAGTGAAATATCTAGAAGCCCAATACTCAAGAGCATGTATAGCTATCACTTCAAAGGTAGCAGACAAGCAGCTGCACTTTATAGTCTAAACCTCAAAGAGAGGAAGCACAAGGCTGTGTAGACCATTTCTTGGAGCCCACACAGCATATTAAAGAGTGCTTTTGTGGCTGCTATGCTGAGTTAACCATACACGTACCAGACGTTAAAGGTATAAAGAATAAAAGACAGCCCTGCAGCAAACCCAGCCACACATATGAGCTTTTCTCCTAACCTGGTCCTATGTCCCAGAAAAGCCAGTGTGTCTGTGGTTAAGTAGGTGTGGACACGTAGCATCTATTCTACTGTGTAGGAAACAATTTGACCAAGGTCTCAACCTGAACTAACAAGGGCACTTAGCTATAAAGTTAAGTGTTAAGAGTCTTGTGCTCAGGGTACACATACAATGAATAGTGTACAGAGAGTGAAGAAAGAGAATTGCTGATAATACACTGAAACTCAATATATGAATATCAAGTTAAACACAAATGAAATTGTTTGCAATTCCTCATGTATCATAACATCGTGCAGCATTAAGTTATAAGAGTCTAGGAAATTTTCCTTATACTAGAACACAGTTTGTCAGCATGGCAATGATAGCAGTCTACAAAAAAATAGGCCTAAAGGAGATATTGATGAGAGAAAAAGTAAATAGACACTGATTGGGCAATGAGCATAAAGTTATAGTATGTAGAACATTTGAAACTTTCTAGAAAATTGAAAATATTTCTTTTCTCTCTGTGGTTCAGTTTCTCTTATAACAGTTGATCTGCTGTCCATGTTTGTTTTCCTTTTCCCACTGGTTATAAAACATGAAAGTACATATAGCTTTTCTCCCGTCCAGATGAACTTTGCCTCTGTTGAGAAGGTCACTGAAATGAGGAAGGGAATCCTTTGCATACACAATGCACAAATCACATTTTTTCCAGATGCTAAAGAATTTTCCCTCTTGATTTTGCTATTTACTCTGAGAAGCTGAAATTCTACATCTGTCTGCTCAAGGTTGAGGTGCAAGACTAGGCTCTGATTTCCCAAATAATCAATTTTATTTGACTTTTATCCATTTTGTTCAACTCTCTAGGGCTGCAGAAGAAAAGGGGGTAAATGTATGGATCCAAAGCCAATAAATACTATGGGAAAAGAGAGGAAAAAAAAAAAAGAATCCCTTCTGAATTAAAAAAGAACTTAATAAGAAATGAGGTATAGATTTTTCTAATAAAATCTAGTTTAAAAGAGATGCAACAATTTCTTGCTTATGTATCATGCACAGTGCTATGGACATCAAATGGACAAACAAAGTAGTTCATTTTTCTTATATTTATGAAAATTATAAAACAATGTATAAGTCAGAATAAAGTCCATGATTACAGCAGCATAAAAAGAGATGTAATAGCATGTTACAGAAATGCAGATGTCGAATATATCATCTGTTGTGGACATCTGTTATTTTTTTGCTTGCCCAGTTTCTGTTTCCTGTTGTGGTAATTACACTCTGATTTCCTTTTGGAAATCACACCTCCTTGAACCTCAGTCCACAAGTGCTGAATGCACTCACCAAGCACTTACGTGTTCATACAGAATCTAAGTTTGATCAACAGAGTTCATAATATGATTTTTCTAAGCTTCAGAAAAGTGAAGCATATTCTTTCTCTTTTCTGTCCTTTCCTTTCATCCTTCACTTTTTGTTTTGTTCTTATTATTGTTTGGTTATTCTGAAAAAAAAAAAAACAATTCTGAAGACTATAGAAGCAGCTGACAGCCAGTTTCTCTACTGTAGAGAATCTCTCTGCACAAATGAGGCTTCCATGTGGAGATCCGAGGGAATAGTTGAGAGAGAGAGAGATGGGAATTTCCCTTTGAACACGTGGATTCAGCCAGGACTGATGCTTTATTTAGCCTTGAGATATTCAGGTGTTTCATCTAATAAAAAGACTTTTCAAAGTCAAATTTGTTTCATTTACTTATATTTTGAGAAATAGAGTTAGAATGATGCGATTTAAACACTAAAGCAATTGTCTTACGTCCTACCTGTACAAGAGTTAGAGAAAACGACGATGACGATGATGATGACGATGACGACGACGACGATAACAACAGCAACACATAAATAGCTTTCATCCATGCAGACAGACTCCAGGTGGAGTCTATCTGCATGCTTTCTCCAGCTTTCTCAGCTTCCAGCTTGACACACACACATATTCTCAGTCTGCGTGGTTGTGCTTCACTGTAGAACATAGACGAATAGCGCAGAGGAGAGAGGAGACATGTGAAACACAGGTGAGCCATCACTACCATCCCACTTAACGCTTCAGGCATTTCGAGCAAGTGCAAGGTTAGAAAAGTTACCAACTTGACCTAACACTAACCAGGAATAGATGAATGGGGGACAATTGTGAAACAACATGCTCACTTATATATTTGGGAAACAGCAAAAAATATTATTTTCTGCACCTAAATTCTTTTTTTTTTTTTTTTGAGACAAGGTCTTGCTTTTGTGGTTCAGTTTAGCCCTGAGCTCAGCCTCAAACTCCCGTCACAGCAATCCTCCTGCCTCTGCCTCCCAAGTGCTGGGATTACAGGCGTGAGCCACCATGACCGACACTGGTATGTGGTACTGATTGCTGCTGGGGTGAGTCTCCATACCCAGTATGGTATGTGGTTACCGGGGATCGAACCTGGGTCCTTGCACTTGCAAGACAGGCGCCAGAACCACTGAGCTAAATCCCTAGGCCCAGCACCTAAATTCTAAGGTGTTCTATCATGTACCAATGCTTACTCACACAATCACATAGTCAGGAGTTCTCTGCTGTACACAATAGGTATGTGTTACTCACATTTTAATCCTTTGCCACTGTCATCTTTTTGAAATCACTCTTACCTTGTTTCTCTGCTAAGCCCTTTGGATTTTATACAGTAAAACAAAAGATAACCTTAGTGTAAATGAAGGGACTCCAAGATTGGCTCTCTGATTCAATGGAAATAACCTAATCTTGTTAAAATCATATTTAATCTAATCAGTACTTGTCATCTATTCTTAACATCCCAAGTTGTTATAAGTTCTTCATACAATTCATCTAAGCAGGCCAGGGACAAAATTATCTCCAGCAAATGTGGTTCCAAAACAGTTTATCTGTCAGGAGAGATTTTCTACAAGTTTTTGAAATGGGAAGAGATATTCTTATTTTAAAAGGTCATGGTCAGTATGCTCAGGAAATGTTTGGTCAATTCATAAAGCTGTTTAAGGACATTTTCTCTCCTTTATTAGTGATTCAGAGGGAAAACTTGGAGGAAGGAAAGACAATGAATAGTTTTTTTATTTCATCAAATGTGCCATAAATATTACGTATGTGATCTATTTTAATCTTGAAAAACATTGAGATATGTATTTTCAGTGTTCTCCAGAAATCTCTAATCCAATCTCCAGAAAAAACAAAAGTGTAAAAAAGAAGGAGGTTGATTTACCTTGGGAGTTGGCGGCCATGATTATAGGAGACAGAAGAGGTTCACTTCTAAAAGCTGAAGACTCGGAACCACACATGACTCGCTCCATCTCTAAAGGTCTAAGAACTGGAAGTAGAGAAGGTTAGTGTTGTAACTTTGAGAAATGATTATAAGACCAAAGGTTCAGTAACCGGAAAGCTTTTCTGATGTTGGAGGTGGAAGGGAATAGTTAATATAGCTCCAGAAAGAAAACAAAATTTACACCTCCACTGCTGTGTTTTTTCTGTCTGGGTCTTCAGCTGACTGGACGCTTCGTCTCCATACTGACTATAGATCTTTTCACTCAGGCCAGTGATACAAATGTCACCTTCTTTTGGACACCTCTCCACTAGCTGTATCCAGAATTAAGGTTCTGCCAGCAAACCAAGGACCATTTAATCCAATTAAATGAATGTCTGAAAGTAGCCATCACATTATAATAGAAAAAAAAATATCAACTTGCACCTAAGTGAAGCTGAGATACAAACAGAATTTCTTCAAATTGTCTAACAGTGTGAACTACAAATTAAGAACAGCATGATGAAGACCAAGAGACAAAAGAACTCATACATAAATACATGTGTATTTTTGGACAGGGTCTTGCTTTTGTGGTTCAGTTTGGCCCTGAGCTCAGCCTCAAACTCACATCACAGCAATCCTCCTGCCTCTGCCTCTGCCTCCTGAGTGCTGGGATTACAGGAGTGAGCCACCACGCCTGGCACTGTGGTATGTGATACTGATTGCTGCTGGGTGTGAGTCTCCATGCCCAGTACTGTATATGGTTACCAGAGATCTAACCCGGGCCCTTGCACTTGCGAGACAGGCGCCAGAACCACTGAGCTAAATCCCAGGCCCCACATGTGTATTTCTTTCTGTGCCAAAATGTGAACTAATTTTGCATTAGAACATCCAATTGTAAATGTTTTTTTCTCATCTGAGGATAGAGAACATAAATAGACCACAATTTTTCTGAGCTCCAAGAAGATTATTAAATAATCTCTACAATAACTTCAAAACTGATAACTCTCAAAGACCCTAGGAATGCAAATTTGATGGATTCCCTTAAAAATTTTGTTTGTTTTTTTCTTTTTTTCACTACCAGTATTTGAAATGAAGTGGAATAGTTTTCCACATTTCCAAAAGAGATGTTATCAGGGACAAAAGACAATACACAGACAAGTTGTATCTCTTTAGATGCATTTATTGTCTGCAAGGTGATGTGTTTCCCTGGGAGTAATGTAGAGTGGTCTACTCAGATGCAAGCAGCTGCTCTTAACGATGTTTCCAGAGAATTTTCTTGTGGTATAATGAGATATTTTCAGGGGCTTCATTATCATTCAACATTGCAAAATATTATGACATGGGAGAGGGAACTATTAAACCCTCTCTGTCCATAGTTAGCTCAGTATCTATAGAATGCTTTTAATTGTGTTATCAGAAATTCCTGTCTTGGGCCGGTGATATAGCTCAGTGGTTTCCAGCACCTGTCTTGCAAGCGCAAGGGCCCAGGTCAGATCCTCAGTAACCACATAACAATACTGGGTATGGAGACTCACCCCAGCAGCAATCAGTACCACATACCACAGTGTCAGGCGTGGTGGCTCACACCTGTAATCCCAGCACTCAGGAGGCAGAGGCAGGAGGATTGTTGTGATGTGAGTTTGAGGCTGAGCTCAGGGCCAGCCTGAACCACAAAGTGAGACCCTGTGTCAAACAAACAAACAAAAAAACCTTAAAAAATAAAGAAAAAATAAATTCCTGTCTTGACTTCTCCACATAGTCCATTTCACTCGGACCATGGGTTAAAACTGACAGCGAAGCATTCACCTTAACTCAGCCTATCTTCCTGGGCAAGTAGACAAAGGGAGATTACAGGACACACTGAAGTCTCACATTCAGAGCAGCTAGTACATGCTCAATTTTTAAGTCTGCTTCTTTGTTCTTCTGTTTTGTTTTTGAAGATTAGAAGAATAAAGAAGTGAGAATGAGTCTGAATTCCAATTCTACCTGCAATTTCCCATGACATTCCCCACCGCTTATTTCTCTGCTTTGATGTAGGGTGTCCTTTATAAGATGGGGTTCCAAATTCTCTCTGCTTGTTCTGAGGATCATAAACAATGCATATACATACCCAGTGCTAGAATTTGACTGGCTGAAAACTGGGTGCTGAAAAAAATAAACTCACAATTAGGTCTCCTAATGTAGCCATTCCTATGTGTCTGATTCTTGAGGCTATAAAACTAAAAGTCTTTCCTATAGACGAACTTCCTAAGCACAGCCCTGGCGTTTAAATATAACGACAAAACAGCACACGAGGCTGATTGCATTGCATTAGTCTTCAGAACAATTAAGCACAATACTAAATCAGGCTAAACTACATTTCTGAATTTATCTAGAGTGTAATGAATAACATCTGCGTCTGCAGGGGAACAATTTATACTTTTCTGAAAAGCGCAACATACTAGTGATTGGATTTACTCTCTCTCTATCCCTATGTGATATTTCTTTATTATTTGGTAAATCTTTCCTTTTTACGGTCATGTCAGAACTACGAGAACTGTTCATTGTCCTGTCGTGTAAGTGCTTCATTTCGTAAAGGTACCCTCCAGGTAGGAGAATGACCAAGTCGCCACTGCACAGTCAAAGGTGGGATTAGGCAGAATTGGGTTTGGCAGCTGGAGGTGGATCCTGAGCAGCGAGGCTCCCATTCTATTCTTCAGAGTCTTCCCTGCAAAGTGAAACTTCAACTTCGGAGGGCCTCCAACCACAAAACACCTGGTATGTCCTACTACGCGGTTCATGAATTTAGCTCCTCTAAGAAACCCACAATACATTTCGGAGAGCTACACTTGCAGTACAAAGGAGAGGAGTGTGTTAATATTAACAATGTTGGAGACATGGGAAGCTGGTCTCCACAGAGTCCAGACATTCATAATCCTAGGATCCTTGCACACTACTGTGACTTTAATAACATACACATTTGGTGATGCCACACTCCTGTATTAGTTGAAACCACAAACATATCTAAAATAATTAAAATCTAAATATATATATATTTTAACTGGAGTGGGGGAGTGGAGCTCAGTGACATGATAGAGGATATTCATAAAGGTTCGGTAAAACCGCAGACCTCTGAAACAATGTGAAGAACAAAAAATACAAAACATAAATTCATTAGAGACTCAAACAAAAATTCTCTAGGATGTTTTTTACCTGAAGGCTATCAAAAAACTTTTGTTAGTTCAGTTTTCTGTTTGAACTATGAATTTCTTCCAATTTCAATTACCTTTTTTTTTTTTTTTAAACAGGATCTTGCTTTGTAGCTCAGCTGGCCTGAGCTCAGCCTCAAACTCACATTACAGCAATTCTCCTGCCTCTGCCTCCTGAGTGATGGGATTACAAGTATGAACCACCATGCCCAGCACTGTGGTATGTGATACTGACTGCATCTGGGCATGAGTCTCCACACCCAGTATTGTATGTGGTTATGTGGTTACCGGCGACTCAAACCTGGGTCCTTGCACTTTCAAGACAGGCACCAGAACCACTGAGCTAAAACCCAAGCCCTTCAATTACTTTTTTATTTTTAGTACCAGAGATCAAAGTCAGGACATTGTCCTTGCCAGGCAGGTGCAGTGCCACTGAGCTAAATCCTGGCCCCTCTTCTGATTTTAGCTGGGGTCACCTTCCTCTTAGAACCTGTGTTTCTCTTAAAGTTTGGATTTTAGTTCCATCCAGATTCTGAATTTAAATATCATGGGGGAGCAACTTGGTCTTCACTCTCTTCTCCATCTACCCAATTGTCTCCTTTCAATGTCCTTCATAAAATTTTTCAAACCAGTTATATCGTTTCTGAGCTTCCATCAAGCCTTTTACCATGCTCACTGAGTCCCCTGCTTGAGTCACTGAAGTTAAGAGATGTCAATGATCTAGAACAAATTGATAGTTGAGTTTTTCCTTTGTGTTTAGAGAGTTCTGATACTTTTAAAATAAAGACTGTGGCTTAACTTTGCTCCATCATTCTAAACTGATAGTTTCCAGGTAAATAATCTTATTCTGGACAGATGTATCCAGTAGATAAAGAGCTAGGGACACCAGGCAGGAGGAACCTTGGCAGGCTGATTCTGAGGACAGCAGTACTAAGGAGGTCTCTGTCATTTCCTACAATGGTTACTTGTGATGTGAGTGGCAGAACCTAGACCCAGAATTAGAGTTCTATCAAGGCTAGTTTCTGTACCTGTGTTTCAGGCCTTCCTGAGACATGCTCCATCATGAGACAATTATGACAAATAATCTGTGTTTCCTGGGATTATGGAGACTTCAAGGTAGTTGGATTCTCAGTTCTAAAACTGAGAATAGGCACAGCAAGGCATGCATTTGGCGGAATATAAGACATCTTTACTTCTAATGACTGAGACTACATCCTATATCTCTGAACCTTCCAGAAGCATGTAAGATATTTTTGACATCTTTCAGGAAGGGCGTTTCCTGTTTAAGATGGCCAAATAACTTTTGCAGTTTGTAACTAAAAATACTGGCCAGTAAATGCCACTTAACCCTTTATCTCTTGGCTGTCTCTGTCACTCAGGCTAAGTTCTTTTGTCACTTGGCTGTCAGAATAGTCAGGACAGCACACACACCCATTCAGGTTGGCCCTGTGTTTCCTACACCCATTAGACAACTTTTCCTCACTTATTATAGAAGATCCACTTCTCATAGCATTGACCAGGTGAAAATGTGTAAACGCAACTTACTTTTCAATTACATCCCTGCAAATGGAAAATGCCCTTTTTGTGGGAGCATTAAGGCTTCTTCACTGATATTTTATAAGACTTTTGATTAAAAGGAAGACAGTATCACAGTCAGATAATTTTGCTTGAGTTGATATGTGAAATTTTTCTGGAAATGAACTAATGAGATATCCATGCCTATTACATTTCAAAGAAATTTTCACAGCAATTTTGGAAGCAGACACTCGTGTTTTTACACCTGGACACTTACTTTGCAACACAACATGCATTTGTAGTATCTTAGCAGTAAATAAATAACTTTATAGCACAATAGCTATCCTAGGTTGGTAATGTTATGGGTAGAATTGTTTTTCAGTTTATTCCTTGTGAATGTATTGTTTTACTGAAGTTGCACAACAGAAGATTTTTGAAAAAGAGAGAAAGAATAGAAGTTATTTGAAACCAAGAGGAGACAGCAAACATTATGAATATTATGGTCTCACCTCAACATTTTCAATGGCTTGATGTTATCATTCACATATTGAGGCTCCTTTCTCACACACTGTTCATAAACTCTAAGTCTTGACTAGAAATAGATTGATCAGCAGCAATATTTCCAGCATCAGCAGGTCTTCTTTGTGATGAAGTATCCAAGGTAATGGGATTGTTATATGGTTTCTTGCTTATCAATTATTAATGGATATAATTACTTGATAAAGTATGTGGTCCTGTGTTATCTCCATTCATTAGGCTTAGTGTGTCTGTAATACAATGAACCCTCAAGTTGCAACAAGCCTGATAAATGAAAAACTTGGCTTACAACCAGAATTTTAGTTTCAGCTTAGATCAGTCTTGAGTTATGACTTGAAAGCCAAGTACTTGTGCTTTAAGAGGTCCTCAGATACAGATGAAACTTTTAAAGAGCTCTGGAAGAGACATAATGACATCCCTCCTCTATGGAGTTAATGGAGAACTCTTGAGCCCCTGTCTCTCAAAGGACACAGAGATCTTCCTGTATACAGGAGAGACATTTGAAGGCTGTATAGAGGAACTTCAGCCATCTATGGATAAATCTGAGTTACAGCCAGCCCTCATAAACACATTGAGCTAATACATCAAGTCCTCCATATATATTTTTATAGTCCTTAAATACTACTTTTCTTTAGGGGATCCTGATGACACTTCTTAAATAGAGTAAAATACTTTGGAGAAAATCATATTTTGAAGTCAAATATACCTACATTCAATTGTGCCTTGGTGACCTATAGGGTACTTATCCTTACACAACTTTTTATAGACCTTGATTTTCTCATCCATATATTATTGATTATAGTGAAGATTCAATGAAATATTTAATTTAGATAAAATTTGCAGAGTAATATAAAACCAAGTATATGTTTCTATACTGCTATTTTAAAATATATATGACCTTCCAATATCCCCCAAGAGTCAAAATTATGTTAATCATTTAAAGGAATTTTATTGAACAATTACTATGTATTGTGATTCTTTTGTCTATTCTTTTTCAACCATCTCATACTGACATGATCAAATGATTTCATGGTGCAAATATAAGATTTAACAATGTCCAATAGAAACAAATTAGACAATTATAATCCCTTCAGTTAAGGTATATAATATGGTAGAATAATATTTAAGAATCCTGTTTATTTCACTGAGAAATTCACAGGAAGTTTAATGATGAAGAGTCAATGAGTTCAGAAGGTGCGCTGCCACTGCAATGAGAGATTGGCAGCATCATACTCCTCTATCAAAGTTTACTAAAGAAAGAAGGGAAAACTTGGAGACAAAACATCACAGTCAAAGTGAAGTGTAAAAGTCAGATGTTGGATGATAAAATCCTACTTTTATCTGTGGGACTGTTCCACAAATGAAAGCAGATATTGGAAGTGGAATGAATGGAATGGTACAAATATTTGCAAGACAATTATGAGGATTTTCATGTTGTAGTTCTTCCTGACTTATGGCTTGGACCTTTCTGCACGGGTTGCCTGGTCACTGATTTATCACCGTGGTTATGAATTAAATCAAGAGGTCTCCCTAAAGCCATGCAGTCTAGTAGGTGGCACTCAGAGGAGGAGTTTGGGTTGTGGAGGGATGATAATCAGTTTGTTCACTGTTGTGCCACATTTCCTTGTCACCGACTGTCTATGGGCTGCCATGTGAGTATTACTCTGCCATAAAAAAGTGATAAGTTTGAAGCATTTACACTTAAATGGACATACCTTCAGGATATCCTCATAAATGAAATACATAGGTCACAGATAGGTAAATATCACAACTTTTCTCTGGTATGAGAAAATAAAGATGTAAATGAGTTCTAGAATTGTATGATATGTATTGTTAAATAGAAAATACTCAAAGTGAAATAGGGTGAAGGGAAAATAATGAGATTATAACAAAAAAGAAAGAAAACAAAGTTTATGTATATAGGGGGTAGGAGTGGAAGGGTTGGTAGGGCTATGGGAATAAATGGGAATTAAGTTGTGTCCTATATTAGTACAAACTCTCATTGTGGAGTGTAATCATGATATGTATATGTAATGTACCAATAAGGATTTCAATTAAAACAAAAAGCAAACTTTCTTCCTTTACATTGTGGCTTTTGAGTGTTGTGTCTTGACAATGCTTAAAGTGAGGAGAGTGACTGACCCAATTCTAAAGTAACTTTAGAAAGTGCGCTTCACACTTTTATTTGCCATTGGAAACATAGTTTTATTTCGCTGCCTTGTTTATAATCTATGACACAGTTTAAAACACATCTTCTCTCTAGAATAGCTCATAGCCACTTGGTCAGAAGGTCCTCAGTCTGGCAGAAGATTCTGGATCTGTGACTGGCTCCAGTTGACCCTTAGGACAGGTGTAGAAAGGACTCACTGACCACGTACAGGAATGTTGTTAACTAGAAAGTTTCTGCATTAGCGATTTCATCACCCTCTTCACTGTCTAAAGAAGTCCTGTCTCTCCTCTTCTCCGAGTAAGCACAGTGTTGACCTAACGATCTGACCATACTCATCTGTAGGATCCATCAAGGTCCAGGCAGCCCCTGTCCTGGACTGCCACCAAATCAACAGAGACTGTTAATGCAATGTATTCTAAAGCCTAGGTCGACCTTCTGAGGCCTGTCCTTGCCTCTCCCACCAGCTATTTTTTTGTAGTCTGAACTCCTTATTCACAGCAAGGAGGCTGATCTCTAGCCCATACTGAGAGTCCCACAGAACCTACAAGTTGAGACATCAAAAAAGCTGTTCCTTCACACACATTAATCTTTATCCTTACCTGTGAGCACAAAAAAGACCAAAAGGGACTTGAAACAGAAATGAGGAGGGACCTCATCCGTAGTCCCTTTCTGCTTCAGGGATCATTTGAACCTTGGTCTGGTTTCATGGTGCCCAAGCTCTACTTCTATGCTTCAGCAAAGTGTTCATATTAACAAAAAAAGATTTTAGGGTACAACATCCAATGATGAAAATCAATAAATACAATGAATTCATGTAAGACAACTTAAGCTAAAGTGGAGAGGACAACAAAGCTCAAGATGTTGGAGCTGCACTCTCTCATGGAATTTGTCCTGAAGACCTCCAGGTCTGTTCACTATGATTTGGAAAACAGTTCTTTTTCCACGCTGGCTCTCAGGGCTCTAGTAACAATTTTTTTATAGCTTCATAACAGATACCTTCATTGAAACTGCTGTTTAAGTCAAAACTACAACTTCCCTCTCAATGAATTGGAAGGTAATATAGTTTTAATTTTAAGTCCAATTGTATCTTGAGAGATAAATGGTGCAGGGCAAATCCTTCCTTATGGAAAGAAGGGGATGATAAATCATTCACTCCCATGGTCAGATGGCTTCCAAGTCCCTCTGGGGCCTCTCAAAAACAAGAAAGGAACAGTTAAAATCAGCCAATTTGGTGAAAAATTAAAGGTAACTAAAGGCAGGGTAGATGTTGCCTGTTATCAATGAAAATACACCAGCTTTGCTGCAGTTAAATGAAATTTCACTAGCTTATCACCAATGAAGCCTTGCTCTCCTTCCTCATAACTTGTCATGGGACCTTACCCACAGCAGTTACTGTAGAATCCAATGTCGGTGACTCCAATTAGTTGCACATTTTGAGAATACCCCATGCAGGAGGGAGATGTGTCGAACAGGTCACACAGCCTCTGTCTAACGCCTATAGGTCACCCCTGGCTGCAGGATTAAAGCAAACTTTCACAGACAGGGAAGAGGGCCTCCTACTGTGTGCCCAGAAGGAGGGCTGGAAATCATAGGTGCAGTGATGACTGCTGATGGTTTCAATGGCTACTGCACTGGCTGTCTTTTTCTCTACTCTTTCTGCTACATGAAGAACAAAGCTGAGAACAGAAGAGATAGATGTTCAGAGTATTATGAACCAAGTTTGGGTAAACACTTAGGACTTAAAACTTTCAACACTGTTGTGAGGTAAATGTGATTTATTATGTTACACCTGATAGTTTTGTGGAAACTGCTTTCTAAGTCTAAACAATTATGACAGATGTTTGAGTCAAAATAGAATCATTAGTGTGAAGACCAAAGTAATACATGAATTAAACAGGAAGTTTTAAGGGAGAAAAATCACACTTGTCTATGTGTGATAGTAAGAGCAACTCACAAAACACTTGGCTAGGGCCACAACGTCCAACAGTGATCCTCACCACTGTACCCAACAAACATTTTGGAGAAACATCTACTCAGCAACACCCTTTGTTTTCAATGTAGACTGTCTTCATTTTTTTTTTTTTTAAATCTTATAGTGAAAAAAACCATTGTTTTCTCATATATTCCCCACTATTTTACTTTAAAAACCTTTATTTCATATCCAGTTCCAGCACATGAGAGGCTGAGACAGGAAAATCACTAGTATGAGGTTGGCCTGGGCTACCTAGCAAGTTTGAGAGCAGCCAGGTTCCCACAGGGAAACTCTATGTCAAAGCAAATAAACATCTTTCCTTTTTCTCAACCCCTTTGAGTCCACAGTTTATAATGAAGTGTTTATTCTCATTGCAATGTTCTGCTACTCACAAATGTCACTGAGAATCTTTCACTGATTATTACTTAAGCTGACACAGGTAATGAATGGGATCTGGAAACTCACACAGAAGTGTCTCACTCCAAATCCCACGTCCTTCTGACAAGTCGTTCCCCCAGGAAGTGTCCTCAATGCATTGAATAAAGCACAGTCTTTGTAGTTAGATGTTCCTTGGAACAGAGCATAGAGCATAAAATAAGGGAATGACCCAGGGGATGAATGAGAAAATCATTCTAGAGTGATAGATTAATGCAAAATAGCTGAAATGAATGTAATTGAAGCAATAAGAGAAAGCACTCACCTAGTCCCTACTATAAGCCTAAACTAACAACACCTGTTTACATGAATTCTCCGAGTTAATTCCTGCTGCAACCCGTGAGGTAAATTTAAAATGTAAGTGTTCTCAGTAGTAGTTGGTGTCACATAAACTCATTTGTTAAGCTTTGGAATCTTTCTATATCCTACCTATGCAGGGGAGACTATACCTACTTTCTATGTATGTTTGTACTAAGCATGAAGTTTAACATAGAAATGGAGCATTACTTTCTTGGTAACATTAGGAAATGAAAATAGGACTTACTGGCTTCCAGGCCTACGCCAGAAGAGCGTCCAGGGACTGAGGTTAGCAGTGGGTGGCTCGGGAAACAGTGACTGTGCCACGGAATCTGCACCACGGTTGCAGCTTAATGGCCTCCAGGCCCACACCAGAAGAGCGCCCAGGGACTGAGGTTAGCAGAGAGCAGCTTGGGAAATGGTGACTGTGCCACCGAATCTGTGCCAGGGTTGGAGCTTACTGGCCTTCAGGCCCACACTGGAAGAGCACCCAGGGACTGAGTTTAGCAGCGGATGGCACAGGAAACCACGACGGCAGCACTGAGTCTGCGTCACCGAATCTGCGCCGGGGTTAGAGCTTACTGGCTTCCAGGCCCATGCCGGAAGAGTGACTAAGGATTGAGGTTAGCAGCAGCCGGCTCGGGTAACGGCAAATACGCCACCGAATCTGCATCACCGAATCTCTGCCAGGGTTAGAGCTTACTGGCCTCCAGGCCCATGCCAGAAGAGCGCCCAGGGACTGAGGTTAGCAGGTCAGAGTCTGACTTTCTCCACAGCAACTGCAGAAGCACATCCAGTCACCTTGTATTAGTGAGTAGGTGGGCCTACTGGAACATTAGCCCCTACCATTGCAGCTGCACAGGGCCTACAGCCCACTGGCCTCCAGGCCGACTGCACAAGTGAGCCCAGAGACTCTGTACTGGTGAGCAGGCAGGCCCATTGGAACCTCAGGTAGCACCATTGTAGCAGTTCAGGAGCCACAGTCTTCCTACCTCGAAAGCAGACAGGAGAAGGTGTTCTGACTGTATTGATTGAGTGCCTCATATGGTGTGCCAGAACTAGGTTTTTTTTTTTTTTTTTTTTTGGTCCCAATACAGACTACAAAGAACAACCCAGGAAACACTGCTATTTTAAGGTTCCTAACTATTAGGAGAAAAGTGAATTGTAACAAACAGCACCAGAAAACAGGGCAGGTCAGAGATGAGGAAACACTCAAAGTCTCAGATACAAAGATCCTCAACTCAAAGTAACACAGGGGGAAGGGAAATAGAGAAGTTTGAAGGCCAGTCTTCAGGGCCTTTGGAAATGGTAACCAAAGCAGATCTAGTAAAATGGAAATCAGAACTGATCTCTGAGATGAAAGCAGAGATATTGTACACTGTCAACATGATGATTAATAAAGCTAAAGAGGAAATAATGGAGTTGATAGAATCCAAGATAGCAAAAGCAATGGAACCTTTTAAACACCTATAAGCAGAAGTCCAGGAAATTAAGAAAGAAAATGAAAGCTTGCACAATAGAATGAATTTGGCAGAAGACCGAATTTCAGACCTAGAAGACAGGATCTCAACCAATGAACTGGAAAGGCATAATCTATGGAAAAAAGCAAGCAATAATGAAAAGTCAATCCAACAGCTCCTAGATGATTCAAAGAAGAATAACATAAGATTGATTAGAGTCACTGAGGAAGCAGGAGACAATGCAAAAGACATCAAAAAGCTATTCACAGAGATAATGGCAGAAAACTTCACAGAAAAAGATAAAGAATTGAACATACAAATATATGAAGCATACAGAATGCCACATGCCCATGACATGAAAAAATCTATACCTAGGCATATAATCATAAAAGTCCCAGATATCCAAAAAAAGAATGAAATACTGAAAGCAGCCAGAAAAAAGAAAACAGTTACATTCCAAGGGAATCCATCAGGATCACAGTGGACTTCTCAACTCAAACACTCAATGCAAGAAGATCCTGGAGTGAAGTCTTCTAAACCCTAAAGGAAAACAACTTCGAACCCAGCCTAATGTATTCTGAAAAACTATATTGATGGGGAAATAAGATACTTTCATGACAAAGAACACCTTGAAAAATTTCACAAATACAAAACTTGTGCTGCAAATCATTTTAAAGAATCTCTTGGAGAAAAATAAAGAAAGTTACAAATCCATAAGACCTAACAGAGTCAACCCATGGGACCAAACAAGAAACTGATGGGGAAAGGGCAAAAGTAGAATAACACAGCCAAGAACAGGAAAACATGGCAGCACTAAATTTACCTATATCGGTCATAATGATTAATGTCAATGGACTCAATGCGCCAATTAAGAGATACAGACTGGCAGAGTGGATCAAAAAGCAAGATCGTACAATCTGCTGTATACAAGAAACACACCTACTTCAGAAAGAAACCCATGGACTAAAAGTAAAGGGATTTAAAACAATACTCCATGCAACAGGAAACAGCACGAAAGCGAGAGTGGCGATTTTATTTGCATACAAAATAGACTTCAAGCCAAAGCTGATAAAGAGAGATAAAGATGGACACTATCTTTTAGTTGAGGGAAAAATTCAAGAGACAGAAATCACAATCTTAAATATCTATGCTCCAAATTCAAATGTACCCAACTATATAAAATATTAATGGACTTGAAAAACCAGATAAACTCCAATACAGTAATAGTAGGGGACCTCAATACCCCACTGTCACAAAGAGACAGATCGACTGGACAAAAAGTCACTAAAGAAACCCTTGAGCTCAACCAGACTCTTCAGAAAATGGACTTAATAGATGCCTACAGAGTATTTCACCCTACAAAGTCAGAATATGCATTCTTCTCAGCTGTTCATGGATAACTCTCCAAAATAGACCATGTGCTTGTTCAGAGAACAGGTTTAAGCAAATATAAAGGAATTGAAGTTATCCCTTGTATACTGTTGGACCATAGTGTCCTGAAATTGGAGCTGAATAGCAAAGGAAAGCCCAGGATAGTCACAAACACATGGAAACTGAACAACACTCTGCTGACCAACCAATGGGTCACAGAAGAAATTAGAGAAGAAATTGAGCAGTTCTTACAACTAAACAATAACCCCAGTACAACATATAGAAATTTATGGGACATAATGAAAGCAGTTCTATGAGGAAAATTCATAGCAGTGAGAGTCTACATCCAGAAAAGGGAGCAAGCTCAAATAAACAATTTAATGCTGAATGTCAAGCGACTAGAAAGAGAAGAGCAAAACAAACCCAAAGCTCTCACTAGGCAAGAAATAATAAGAATCAGGGCAGAAATTAATGCAATAGAAACCAAGAGAACTGCTCAAAAGTTCAATGAATCAAAAAGCTGATTCTTTGAGAGGATAAACAAAATAGATAGCCCCTTAGCCAACCTTATTAAACAAAGGGAGGAAAAGGCTCATATCTATGCTATTAGGAATGAGAACGGAGAAATTACTACTGACCCAGAGGAAGTCCAGAGGATAATAAACACCTACTTTGAAAATTTATACTTCAATAAAATGGAAAATGTAGAAGAAATGGGTAGATTTCTAGACACATATGAACTCCCAAAGCTGAATAAAGAAGATATAGAAATGTTAAATGCCCCAATAACAATCTGTGAAATTGAAAATGTAATTAAAAACTTGCCAACAAAGAAGAGCCCTAGACCTGACTGTTTTACTGCTGAATTCTATAAAACTTTTAAAGAAGAGTTAGTGACTCTACTTTTGAAACTCTTCAGTGAAATTCAAAGGGAAGCAGTACTCCCAAACTCATTCCTGGAAGCAACCATTACCCTGATTCCAAAAGCAGAGAGAGACCCAACCAAAAAAGAGAACTACTGGCCAATATCTCTAATGAATATCAATGCAAAAATCCTCAATAAGATCCTGGCAAACGGAATACAGAGAATTATCAAAAAGATTACACACCCTGACCAAGTTGGATTCATCCCAGGGATGCAAGGATGGTTCAAAATACGTAAATCAATGAATGTTATACACTATATTAACAGGTTTAAGAACAAAAATCATATGGTCATCTCGATGCAGAAAAAGCGTTTGACAAAGTACAACACGCATTTATGTTCAAAACTCTACAGAAGATCGGAATAGATGGTCTGTATCTCAAACTAATAAAAGCTATCTATGAGAAACATTCAGCCAGCATCATACTAAATGGTCAAAAATTGAAACCTTTTACACTAAGATCAAGAACAAGACAAGGGTATCATCTTTCACCACCTCTGTTCAATATAGTTCTGGAAATATTACCCATAGCAATTAGGCAAGAGAAAGAAATAAAAGGAATAAAGATTGGAAAAGAAGAAGTTAAATTGTCATTATTTGCTGACGACATGATACTCT
>PVIR01012082.1:0-45706 GCA_004026965.1 Petromus typicus | reverse complement strand
TCCATTGACATTAATCATTATGACTGATATAGGTAAATTTAGTGCTGCCATGTTTTCCTGTTCTTGGCTGTGTTATTGTACTTCTGCCCTTTCCCCATCAGTTTCTTGTTTGGTCCCATGGGTTGACTCGGTTAGGTCTCATGGATTTGTAACTTTCCTTATTTTTCTCCAAGATATTCTTTAAAATGTTTTGGAGCACTGGTTTTGTATTTGTGAAGTTTTTCAGGTGTTCTTTGTCATGAAAGTATCTTATTTCCCCATCAATTTTGAAGGATAATTTTGCAGGATACATGAGTCTGGGTTGGAAGTTGTTTTCCTTTAGGGCTTGGAAGACTTCACTCCAGGATCTTCTTGCACTGAGTGTTTCAGTTGAGAAATCCGCTGTGATCCTGTTGGGCTTCCCTTGGAATGTAACTGTTTTCTTCTCTCTGGCTGCTTTCAGTGTTTCATTCTTTTTTTGAATATCTGGGACTTTTATGATGATATGCCTAGGTGTGGATTTTTTCATGTCACGGGCATGTGGCATTCTGTATGCTTCATATATTTGTATGTCCAATTCTTGACCTTTTTCTGTGAAGTTTTCTGCCATTATCTGTGTGAATAGCTTTTTGATGTCTTAAGCATTGTCTCCAGCTTCCTCAGTGACTCCAATCAATCTTATGTTATTCTTCTTTGAATCATCTAGGAGCTGTTGGATTGGCTTTTCATTATCACTTGCTTTTTTCCATAGATTATGCCTTTCCAGTTCATTGGTTGAGATCCTTTCTTCTAGGTCTGAAATTCGGTCTTCTGCCAAATTCATTCTATTGCGCAAGCTTTCATTTTCTTTCTTAATTTCCTGGACTTCTGCTTGTAGGTGTTTAAAAGGTTCCAATGCTTTTGCCATCTTGGATTCTATCAACTCCATGATTTCCTCTTTAGCTTTATGAATCATCATGTTAACAGTGTCCAATATCTCTGCTTTCATATCAGAGATCAGTTCTGATTTCCATTTTACTTGATCTGCTTTGGTTACCATTTCCTAGGGCCATGGAGACTGGGCTTCACACTTCTCTATTTTCCTTCCCCCTGTGTTACTTGGAGGTGAGGATTTTTGTGTCTGAGATTTGGAGTGTTTCCTCATCTCTGACCTGCCCTGTTTTCTGGCGCTGTTTGTTACAAGTTACTTTCCTCTTAATAGTTAGGAACCTTAAAATAGCAGTGTTTCCTGGGTTGCTCTTTGCAGTTTCTATTGGGACCTAAAGAAAAACCCCAAGTTCTAGCACACCATATGAGGCACTCAATCAATATGGTCAGAACACCTTCTCCTGTCTGCTTTAGAGGCAGGGAGACTGTGGCTCCTGAACTGCTACAATGGCACTGTCTGAGGTTGCAATGGGCCCACCTGCTCAGCAATACAGAGTCTCTGGGCTCACTTGTGCATTTGGCCTGTTGGCCAGTAGGCTGTAGACCTTGTGCAGTTGCAATGTTAGGCGCTGTTGTTCCAACAGGCCCACCTACTCACCAATACAAGCTGACGGGATGTGCTTCTGCAGTTACTGTGGAGAAAATCAGACTCTGACCTGCTAACCTCAGTCCCTGGGTGCTCTTCCGGCATAGGCCTGGAAGCCAGTAAGCTCTAACCCCGGCGCAGATTCAGTGACACAGACTCAGTGCCGCAGTCACCACTTCCCGGCCGCCCCCTGCTAACCTCAGTCCCTGGGAGCTCTTCCGGTGTGAGCCTGGAGACAAGTAAACTCCAAACCCAGTGCAGATTCAGTGACGTAGACTTGGTGCTGCAGTCACCGTTTCCCGAGCCGCCCGCTGCCAAACTCAGTTCCTGGGCACTCTTCCGGCATATGCCTGGAGGCCAGTAAGCTCTAACCCTGGCGCAAATTCGGTGACACAGACTCAGTGCCACAGTCGCCATTTCCTGAGCCGCCCCCTGCTACACTCAGTCCCTGGGCGCTCTTCTGGCATGGGCCTGGAGGCCAGTAAGCTCTAAACCCGGTGCAGATTCAGTGGCACTGTCGCCGTTTCCTGAGCTGCCCGCTGCTAATCTCAGTCCTTGGGCACTCTTCCGGTGTGGGCCTGGAGACAAGTAAACTCCAAACCCGGCACAGATTCAGTGGCGCAGACTCGGTGCTGCACTCACCGCTTTCCGAGCCGCCCACTGCTAAACTCAGTCCCTGGGCGCTCTTCCGGCCAATAAGAAGGTATTTTATATGATAAAGAAAATACATAAGGAAAAACATAAAAATGTGTCACTAATGAAAATTCCTAAAGAACAATGCATTAACTATTCACAGGATACTCATGAAGATGAAGGTAGGTAATATTAGTCAAGGTTAATTGGAGTAATAGATTATACGTATGTAAATGATATATAATCAATATATTAATAATATAACATATAGTCTATTATTAATTATATACTATCTTATTATAATTATACAATAATTGATTATTATAATTAATGTATTAATTATATTATATTTTGATATGCACATATATACAGATGTTATGTATAGAATAACAGAAAAGATATATATGACTTACAAGTTAGAGTTATAATGGTCACATGCAGAGTTTATATACAGGAGAGTTGAACAATCCAATTAAAGGAGAAAAACCTGGAGCTCATTGTAGAGTCCCATTGCAAGTAAAAAGGTGTATGTTGGAAGCCTAAAAATCTGATCTGAAAGGTTAAAGGATCTAACTCGTAGGCTGAAGAGTATGTCACACAAGGTTGAAGAGTTTGTGGTAGAAGGCTGAAGATTCTGCATTGAAAGGCTGAAAGATCTGTGATAAAACCTTGGAAATGATGTCCCAAGGCAGTGGTGAAAATTGGACATCTTCTGAAGAACTGGAAACAAGGCTTGCTTCATTTTCCTTTTATTTCATGCAAGCTACAAGCTATTAGGTGTTGCTTCTCACACTCAGGTTGCATCTTCGGTCTTCAGTAAATCTCTTTAGCCATTAACTTCTTTCTAGTTAACACAAAGGAACTTGGAAATTCTATCCTCCTATGTGCCCAACAACAACAAAAAGAATAAACAAGCTGAAAATCAATAGGATTTTGAAGGTTTATCAAGTACTTATGTCATGAAATCAAATACTATCTCCAAGACGAGGGGGTCAATGGTATATGGATAAATCCACAAGTAATTGTGAATTGCATGAGGTTCAGTGTGGGTTAATTTTAAGGATTACATTTCTGTGTTTTACCTCCAGGAACTCCATCAGCTTCTCAGGAGGAAGATCAAATAAAAACCCTTCGTGTTTCTGTCAAGTGGAAAAATAAAGTAACCATTTTAAAATATGACAGAGCTTTCCATTCTCCTTTGCAAAAGCTTGTCCTTAAGGGAAACAATTTTGGTCGAGTTTCTGACACCTAGGAATTAACAAGAGTTAACCATCTAAGGAAGGTAAGTACTCCACTGTAGGTCTCTCTAGCCTTCCACCAAGGGAAAGGAAAAGCTTATACACTGAATAAAAGCAAAGCTGTAGAGACCTGTAAGGATCATGATTTGAGGTGTCATGAAATCTTATTATTTTCAATTGAACTTTTTCAAATATTAGCCGGATATTTCCATACACAAAGCAAGGTTTAGTCATTCCTAACATAGCTTTCAGTTTTCCATCCCTTTCCTGTGTCTCAATCTGACCAGGGTAGATATCTGCCTTCTTTAACTCCCTGCTGTTTACCATCTCTCCATGAAGGAGTTAGTTAGAATCTATGACTTTCCCAGATAAACCCTACATCTCACATAGGCTGGGCGTTATGGCACAGCAGCCATTTCTCTGATAAGATGAGACTTCCTGAATCTCGTGCTTTCTTGACTTCAACTCATGAATTAGGATTCTATGCTGGAAATTTGATTGAGTAATGTACTAGAATCCAGTAAAAGCTTTGGCTAAGGTCAACCTCCTCTTCTCTCTTGCTTTACTCCCCATACACTACTGAAACATGCATAGCATAGTTTTCCCAATAGTGCTGCTATATATGCTGCCATATTCTCCCTGGGACTGATGGCTAACAAAAAGCCTTTCTGCAATTACATGTGTTTTGTTGTGTTTCTGTTTCTATGTCTCACTGGACAACCATTTCTAGCAAGGCTCTTTTAGTGATTGTTTATCTTGGATTATGGCAACACTCGAGAAAAAGTCATCCTGGGCAGATTGGAGAAAATTAGCCAGTGTTCAGAGAACAAATGGAAAAATGAAGTGATTAAGTTTTTATGGAAATTTTTATGGCAGTGAAAGTATTCTATTTGACACAAATGTGTTTTATTTATACCTTTATGCTCCAACTAAAATTAATATTTGTTTATTGTAGTGTCACAGTTAATTCATTTTTATGAAAAGTTCTAATTATTTCAGTATGGTTTGTTATTAGACACCTTACTGAAGAATTATAAACATCAGTATGTATCTATCACTGTAGTGTGATGACTTAATAATTTTGTTGTGGGTAGGTACTCAGTAGCAACATAGCTGTGTCTAAGGGAACTGAAATTTTGATTTTTGTGAGGAATCACCAACCGGTTTTCATGGTGGTTGTGACAGTTTACATTTCCACTAACAATATAGAAGGATTGACATTTTTCCCATGTGGTTGTCAGTAATTGTTTTTTGAGTCCTTGATGATAGCAATCCCTGCTGAAATAAGATAACATCCTAGTGTTGAACAAAATCTTAACAACATCAAATATTGAAAAAGATAGAAAGTGATAAGTCTTCACCATTGTTTAAAGTAATATAAAACACTATGGAAACTTCTAATAGTTTTCATAAAACTTCTTACACACATATACACATATGTATGCACATCTTGCTATAGCTCTTTCACTTATGGGTATATACAATGAAGATTAGGAAGTATAGTTTCACTATAAGACTTTTTCAAGAATAGTCATAGTAGCTTTACATTGGAGTAGCTGATAACTGGAACAGTGTTTCTTCTTTTGTGGCTGTAATGGTTGAGTGGCTGGGTTGAAAACTGGAAAAGTGTATTTGCATGAAAAAGGCATTAAAGGCAATGTTTCATATTGGTGCAAATTAATAGTGTGTAGCAACACAATGAACAAAGCACTGGTCCATATACCTGAATGAATCTCAAAGACATAATCCTAATGAAAGAAGTCTTATTTAAGTAACTTACACTGAATTATTTCATTAATATGAAATTGGAGAATGATCGAATTCTTCCCCTCTCTGTGTCTCTCTATAAATGTATATGTAAATTTACCTATTTTTATTTATTTAATTATAGCTAATGATTTAAGTTTCATAATATTTAATGTTTAGAAATGAAATGTACCATTATAAATTTGAAATACTTCAAAACTTGAATTGGTAGACGATTATGGAGACAAACATGATATAAATATTAAAAGGGAATATTATGACAAAATATTAATTTTTGGAGTCTAAGAAGTGGGTATGTATTTAATGACATCTAAAATTGTTCAGTACATCCAAAAATTCCATAGGGAAATAACATGGAAAAAATCATAGGGGATCAAAAAATAAATTAATGCAAACATGAATGCTTTATGCATAGTGTCACTTATATTGAGAAATAGCTTATTGATAAGTGATGATGAAACAATTAATCTCATATATAAAGCAACCTACAGTTCATTCTTTATATAGAAAATCAATTCTGTTAAACTTGCATATCTGAGTATGAAACTTTAAATGATTAAATTTCTGGAAGATGATATAGGAAAACACCTTCATAATCTTAAATTAGATTAGGATAAATAAATATCTCCAGGTGAGTAACTTCATAAACTATATATCAAACCACTAACAACCAAGAAAATTTGCTTGGAGGACATATGAATAAAAATCAGAAGACATCCACAAATGGAAAAAATATAAGCCAATTCAGACAGTAAGTTGTTTGCCATAAATATAGCTACTGTTTCTATCTATAATATGGAAAACATAAAATGAACAAAACAAAAGAGATGATAGAAAAATGGACAATGATCTTGAACAGGTGCTTTACTATATATGACATCCAAAATAGTCAAGCCAGAGGTGAAGCTGTGTTGAAACTTGCTAGTAATGTAGAAAATCCAAACTAAAACTCTACTTCTACCAGAGTGAGCAAAATTAGAAAGTCTTATTAGATCAAATATTGGTGAGGATATGAAGTTAAAAGGTCATATACACTGTTTTTTGACACTGTCACAATTGTGTATGCAGTTATGAAAAGTTTAGCATATTCTGCTGTAGTTGAATATACTTTCTTGTTATGGTTCAGAAATTTCACTGCTAGATATTTTCCCAACAAAAATGGATGCATAGTATCTTCATGCAGGCATTTGCATCCTATGAATAAGCATCTGTGATTAAATAGGACAGAATAACACATACTTACAATGTTATATTATATAGAACTGAAATGAATGAACTGATGACCATCTAGCGATGAAGAAGAATTTTAATAAAATTATAGATTTAAAAAAGCCAACACTATGGAGTGCAATCATGATGCGTATATGTAATGTACCAATAGATTAAAAAAAAGCCAACACTAGAATAATGCATACTGTAATCTTGAATAAATATATTTATTAAAAAGCACACAAGTATCAGCATACATATTTTGCTTATGGAATTTTAAATCAATAAATAAAGAATGAAAAATGGTTATCATAAAGCAATAAATCATGATTGTATGAATGTGTGAATGTAAGTGGAAATAATAGGCCAACACCAAGAAACTACAGTAGGCTAGAATTTAGACTTGATCAGTGTTGTTCTAACTAAATTGGCTATATATATTTGCTCACTTTTCTTTCCATACCACTTTCTCACCAAAAAGCCCCAAAGTTGAAAAAAAAAACAACTAATTTTATATAAAGTACCATGTCTTTTCAAGAACACAACTGCTAAGATGCTGAATTCAAATCCTAGCTCCTCCACATACCAGCCATGTGGTATATGAAAAGTTTAACTGCTTTTGGCTTTAATTTCTTATTTTTATAAAGAATAGTATAATTATTATTCTATAAAATTTAGTATTCAAATGGGTTCATCAATACAATAACAATTAAAATAGTTTTATCAAATAGGCTCACTCACCCCTCACTTTTTTAAGAATAGCCTGGCTTATTACCCCCCTCCCCCCTTACAATCAAGCCTGTTACAGACACCTAGGCTATGGCACCTTTTCTTTTTCTTATTCTATCATATGGCGCCTAAACTCAATAAGAGACAGTGCTGAGAGTTAGGATGATCCCCGTCCTGGCATCGGTCGGCCTCCCAGCTTCCCTTTCACAATCAGCTGAGCCAGGCATTTCTGGGACTTTCCTTGTCACTGCCAACCTCTCATCCACACACTGGCTAATTTGGAAAGTTCTAGGTTTGGCCAAAGAGGATTCATGGTGCCCCAGGTCTAAAGGCTCCGTAGAGATTACTCATCAAGAGTCCAGGGTAAGGACCCTCATCTCAGGTTCCTGAAGAGGTAGGTGTTCACTCCCCTGAAGGCAATAATCTTTGACTTTTCTGAGTGTGTCCATGAAGACCTTACTTGAAAGTAGTCCTACATCAAACAGTGGATTGAAGACCTTTGACTGCAGAAGCACATGTGTGGTTTCACCAATCAAACTTGGACAGAGCTCTTCAGCTCTGGCAGGCTATCAGTCTGGAAAGCATGTTTTGGAGACTGCTGACACTACTTCTGTTTAACCTCCATCTTTGCAGTCCATGTTCAGCAGGAAGAAGTTACCGAGGAAGAAGAAAAGATCTTCAGGTCCCAGCAAGAAGGACCCCCAGTGTCATTAAACAGAGCTCCAGCTGATAACTTTCCTGCCACCAGGACCAGACCAGAAGCCACGGGACCAAACTCCGTTTCCTTGTGGGCCAGATTGGGTAAGTGCACAGTGACTCTCCTTACATATGTGCTGGCTATGAAGATTATCTGCATTACTAAGAGAGTATTAGAAGTGTAAATGAAGGAGAAATAGTAGGAAAATAAATTTGAGAACATAAGATGGTAATTTAAAGGCTGGTATAGGACTGTGCAGTGTGAGAGAAACGGCTCCCATATGGGTAAATGGAAATGTATAACCACAGAGAGGGATGACAAATTACTAAGAGCAAACATCAGAGACTAGGAACATTCTGCCTGAAACAATTAAATAGGACTGATTTTTTTTTTTTAGATTTTTTGAGACAGAGTCTTGCTTTGTAGTTCAGGTTGGCCCTGGGCTCAGCCTCCACCTCACACCACAGCAATCCTCCTGCCTCTGCCTCCCGAGTGCTGGAATTACAGGCATGAGCCACCATGCCCAGCACTGTGGTATGTGGTACTGATTGATGCTGGGCGTGAGTCTCCACACCCAGTATGATATGTGGTTACCAGGGATCTAATCCGGGTCCTTGCGCTTGCAAGACAGGTCCCGAAACCACTGAGCTAAATCCCCAGCCCTAAATAGGACTGATTTTTGTGGAAGACAGCCAGAGTGATGAAATGTGATCTGGGATAAGTGGAGGCTGAAAAGCTGATCAGAGCTAGAGGATAATCAGAGACTAAAGAAGAAAGGTTCTTTTCAAGCTGGATTGTATAAGGAAATGCACCCAGGGGCCTGAGCGAAGGTTAATGAGTCATCGACTGTTTGCCTAAGCAAAGAATAGAGTCATATCAGGACAGTACCAATGCTGATATTTTAAAATATTAAAATGAATGTTATTTGTATTAGAAATAAAAAACTAAAACATAAAGGGATTAGCTACTTACACTGGGATCACACAGGAAATGAGTGAAGAGAAATTCAAATCTGACATGTCTTCAACAGATTTAAAGAAGACAATTCTCAAGGCAGGAGGAGAGTCTTCCATATCTCGTGCAAATAAATCGGGTAATGGTAGTGGAACTAGGAAACTGAGAACAGATGAAAATCAATTGGATTTGAAAGGAGGCTCAGTGTGACATTAAGGGAAAAATTGAAGAGGGATTCAGGTTTTTAAGGTCTAGTGGAGAGCCTGGAACAAAACTGGGGCCACAGGAAGGGAAGCTGATTTTCACTGTGTGATGAAAAGTTTTATCTAGACCAAGCACAAACATGGGGCTTGCACACTCATCACCATAATGTGCAACATTCATCAAATATTGCGTGATGATATGAAGCCTGTGCTTAACAAAGCAAGAGCCTATCACGCTTTCACAGTGGGAAGAGGGGAAGGTAACTGCTGCAGCTTGCCGCTCAGCAGGGAGGGTGGCTGAGGAGAAAGAAGACAGAAAGGCTGAACTAGAGCATTTGATAAACTCCCTCCAAGTGAAGCCGTGGGCAGTTTAGAGATTTTGAAATCAATAAAGAGAGTTGAAGTGAGGGAGGAAAGAGGAATGGGTAGAATCCATTACAAATTTGCCTGTCACGCACTCTGCGCGAGCTCAGGCGGGTTTTCAAAAGGCTGAGTGTGGTACAGAGTAGCACAGACCTGGCAGCCAAGCTCCAAGATGCGAGGGCAAAGATTTGTCCAGGAACAGAGCCGGAATCAAGCTAAGCTGCAAGGCTTCGACCAGGTGCAAAGGGATGAGAAAGCTAAATCACTTCGGCAAGAGGAGGCAGACTGGAAACAGAGGCGGGAAAGCAGTCGCCTGTGGAGACATCCATTCCAAGAGGGGCTGCAGTTTCAGAGCATCTTTTTATAGGGAGCCTCAGGACTTGGCCACAGATGAGGAGGGAGTTTGTTACAGGAGCAAAAGCTGTTCAGACACAACAAAAATAGGCAGATAATTCCAGGGCGGCAAACAGACGTGCAGATGAAGGTGGAGAGCCAAATAAAAAGAAGAAAAGAAATCATATGGTCTCAAGCTAAACAGAAACCCAGAAGGCAACTTTGTGAATCTTTTCTCCAACTTACTCTTTTGCTTCTCACTGCTTTGTAAATTTCCAGTTCTCAAAAGAAATTCTATATGGATACCCTATCTTTTAAAAATAACACACTCTCCTACAGAGCATTTTTCCATAGATTGAAAGCTGGCATAAGGCTGTGGTGCAGAGGGAAGTTGGGGCTGTTTCTGTCCATATCGTGTGCATGACACAGATAACAGAGGACCTTTGACTTCCTGGCTCCCCTTTCTCCATCTGTCCTCAGGACTAATTTCTCAGTGATGAAAAATAAAAGAGTTCTCAATGGGACTTCATATAGCTGCTGTAAAACATGATTTCTGCTTCATAACAAGTAAGAAATATCATAGAAACAGTGAAACTGTCAATGAGATGATGAAAATGGTGAAAAGCAAGATTTACAGAATAAATCAAAGTAATAAGGAAAAATATATGTATAGTATATATATATATATGCTGAAGTGGGTTTTCATCATGGGTTCCAATCACTCACTTAGTCCTCCATAAAGAACTTGTTACAGCTCATTTTCTATCTGTGTATTTAACTCCATTTCAAGATGAGCATCTGTCCACTCTGGAAGAGTATAACATTTATTCTGTTTTCATTCTTGACTGAACATATAAAAAACACAAAATCTAGTTAGAAGACGTACAGGTGTGTGGGTGAGTGTGTCTGTGGGGGGGATTCTCAGAGCCTTTGCCACAGCGCTCGCATGTACCCTTCTATTGTTCAAAGGCTCATGCTAAGTTTTGCTCTGAGGGTTATTAGTGAGATAAAGCAAATTGGTAGAATTTCTCTTTAGGTGGCTCCAAGAAAAACATGTGACTGAAAAGGGTGAGCTGCTTCTATGTCATTTTCTCAGTTCCATTTCCAAGCATCTCATCAATGCCCTGTCAGAATCAACACTTTCAGTTCTCTCAAACTAGAGATCAGAATCCCAAAGCCAGATTAGTAAGTGCCCTGGCATCCCAGCTACCCTTACCCTGGGTGGCTTGGATTCCAGTTGATGAGGAGGCCAGTAAGGCAGTCCCCATTTCTTTTGGTTTTAACGTGAATCTTAACTCCATTTCTCATCTCTGTTTCTTAAGTTTACTCTATAACTCAGGTCCACTGCCTCTCTGGAAAATATATGTATTGATCTGGTTGTTCATCTTTATCCTGAATTCTCTAGAAGAAAATGTCCTGAAACAATGGGCAGATTTGTTTATAGGGAAATAGGAAAAGAATAGTAAAGAGAACAATTGTTATTGAGGAACATTTATTATCCCAGGATGCTAATTTGTAGCCTGTGACAATAATTTTCTCTCAGTAAGTGTTCTCTCCTCACTTCACATAAATGGGCTTCACATAGTACCCTGTGGAATTCCCCTGTCAAGGGGTGCACATTTGTAGTTCAAGGAACTTGAATTTGGACACACATCCCATCACTTATTATCAGTGTGATCATAAACACATGTTGTCAGTTTTATCAGCTTATTTGCTTATTTTGAAAATGAAGGTGAAAACACCAACCTAGAAGAATTATTTGGAATATGTTAATGTGTGTGAAATAGTTTTAAATAATCAACCTTTAATGGATGAGTTATTTTGTCATAGTAGTTATTTAATAATATTTTGTTGCATTAAATTATTTCCTGAGATAAAAAATGTTGACAATATAGCAAAAGTCTGGAGGAGGGATGACTCTGCTGCTGTTACCTGCTCAGCATGCACTTATAGCGTGTGGTATTTTTCTCCTATGGATTTCCTAAGGGGCTCCTCCAGGGCTCCATTTTATTTCCCTGCACTATAACTCAAGGCCTTGAGGTAAGGGTAACTGGAGAAAATAGCATTACTTTCCTGCAGAGAAGCAGCTCAGAATCTCTCTCATCCTATTAGGATACGTAAACCTGTTTCCTGATAGTGATACTCATACACTTTCCATTGTACACACCATACATTCTGTATGCCATTCTGATTTTATCGAGGTAATTTAAAAAGAGTTGAATGTAATCCTAAAGCACTTTTCAGAGCAATGCTTTGTATAAAGCATCAGTTAAATTACCACTTCTCTTACCCTGTCACTTCATTCTGGGTGGGCTACATTTTCCGAGAACAGTTTTTCAGCTACAGATGCACAGCGAAATTACTGCAGCTGATATCTGAGATGTTGTACTCTAGCTGCAGCGTACACTTCCTACCTCCGCACCACATGTGAGTGTGGCACTGTCACTAGAATTCACTGGGCTGTTGCAAGGCTTCCAGGGGCAGCCGCAGTGTGCGAGCTGGGCAGTCACTGTCTATGGGGAACTGACCTGTCTCTTTCTGGTAAAATGGCTGTCCTACCTGCTCATGCCAGGTTTATCAATCTTGGTGAAAAACATAAAGCTGGCCACTGACACTTTATTGGATCCTTAGGAGTATGTGATAGCTGAATAAATTTTTTTGATGGCCTACATACTTCTATAAATCACTCTAATTATCCAGACCTCTCAATACTCTCTTTTCTCCCATAAATCCCACTTTGTAAGAACTTACAAATCTTCTTTACAAGAAGATTTGTTTCATCCCAGTACTCCAATTAACTAATTCCTGCTGACATTATATAAATATTATAAGTAATATTCTGATAAAATGTAACTTTTTGTCAATAAAGAATCTGATGGTGAGAATATTGTGTAAGTGTACAAGTAAAAGTAGCCATAGCACTGGGGTCATAGCATACACACATTTATCAATACAGCACTTGGGGAGCTGGGGCAAGAGGATTTGGAGTTTAAGGTTGACTTGGTCTATACAATAAGTTCAAGGCCACCATGGACTACCAAGCAGGACTCTGTCTCAGCTATCTCATCCAAATAGTCAAAGCAAGTAATAGGGCACTGAACATGGAATGCTTATAATATTAGCTATGTTTGTATAGTAGAAAAATTATGGAGGATAAATCTCAGGATTGAAGTTCAGCCTTTCATCAAAAGCTATGTATAGATAACAATTTTGTATCAATAAAGGAAACAACTAATGAAATGCTGCTAGCTGGATTAGAGAGTGATGAATGTAGAGATACTTAGGTATATTTAGAGATACTTAAGTGCATAGGAAAGTATTAGTTGAAGAGGTGATATTTGGATGAAATCTGAATAATATGAAGTTAAACATGCGGTTTTACTGGGCAGAGATTTTCAAGCAACGAATGATGTAGTCACAACACTCAGGAGGCTGAGGCAAGAAAGTTATAGCAAACTCAAGGCCAGCAACCTAAGCTAAATATTGAGGATAGAGCCATTCTGGATTGCATAGTAAAAATTTGACTCCAGGAAACAACAACAAAATCCAAATAAAAAGAAAGACAAGGAAAACAAAAAGAAAGAAAGAAAAATAAAGGAAGAAAAATCTGACTCCAAGGACATGAGGGTGGAAAAACCCTCAAGTATTAAAGTATAGTAAAATTTTACAACATCCCAAAACTAAAAATTATATATGGTGGTAAGAGGATGGTCATGACATCTTCCTCTAGAAGGACACTAGCTTCCCTTGTCACTTTATTTAAGTATCAGCTAAATATCACACTGTGAGCGACAGAGAGGTTCTCCCCATCCACATTTCTTAAATGAACATTCAACTCACATGCTCACACATATAAACATATATACATTCTCTTTCTTTTTAGTTGTTCTTCTTCCAATATGTTAGTTTCAGATAAACAATACATTATAGGTGTTGGATGATAGGTAGACAATATCTTTCAGTTAATAAATGAATAAAAGTGTTAGAAAATATTAAATTTTGTATCAATTTTAACTCATGGTATATACCTTGGAAGTCACTGGAATCTACTATGCAAAAGCTTGTTGTGGTCTAAAACATAATTTTAGAACATCACTCTGCTTTTTTTGTGCAGGAAAATAGGCTCTGGAGACACAGAAATAGAAGCAGAAAGTACAGTTTCCTTCTGTGATGCAGATGAAACTAATAATAGTCTGTACTATAGCAGAGGCTACTATTTAAATGATGAAATTTGAAATATTTAGTAAGTTTGCAAGAAGAAAAGTTGTAGAAGCAAGTGAAAATAGGTGAAGAATCAGGGACTGAAATATACATGTTATCTATATGATTTACTTAAAATCATCAGGAGAAGAATTTTAGATAGAGTACTAAAACCAGTGAAATACTAAATAGTGGACAATTTCATCAACAGGTTTCTGGACAGGGGAGGAAAAGATGGAGAAACTGAGAAGAGCTATTAAGATAAGAGGAAAGTAAGAACAATCTCATATTATAAGAAATGCATAAAAATGATTAAGAAAAGGGTACGATCAACTTTGTAGCTGTCCTGAACATTTCCAGAAGATATAGAATAAAGAGGAGGATAGAAGAGGAAGTTAGTTCAGAGAACTGAGTGAAGGATTTGACAGCACCTTTGCACTATAATAGAGTGCTTTAAACAGAACAATCTGAATAAAGTGTACCAAAGAAAGAATAAAGAAGTGAGTTTAGCATCTCCAAACATAGCTTTTGCCATTTGCTATCTAAGTAAGTTTGGGAAAATCTGGAGGATCAATTTCCTTGTTTCAGAACTCATAGCAGCAACATATATAGCAGGTATTCCACTGACTGCAAGGGGTTGTGAACTCTTTGTGAGACCGCATGATTTTTCTCACAAATTGGAACAATATGCAAAGGTCCCATATCTTAGATCACTGTTATTATAATATTGTGAAGGATGAATCCTATATTGAAACAGTATAATTCATTGGGACAAAGCAGAGTAAAATATTTACTATATTTAGCATTATATTGTTTCAAAAATTATTTTGTCATATTTTAGTCTAAATAATGGTGCAGATACTAGTCTCAGCTGTTGAAAGAAGTATGTTTTCTAGTTTTCAGGCTCTTTCTGTCTTTACCCATTAAAGTGGAGAAAACAACTTTTATTAAAAGTAAAGAAACATTCAAAGTAAAGGAAGAAAAGAAAAGAGTAAAGAAAGCAAAGGAATGAAAAAATGAGAACAAAAAGAGGTACACCTTGCAAGTAAGACAGTCAAGATCCCCCCTTTCTCTCTTCTTGTTTCCTTATTTACTTAAGTTAGTTTGAAAATATTGGTCAACAGTCTTCTGAAATGTCTGAAATTACACTAGTAGGATTCAATGAGAGTCAGAGGTCTTTAATCTCTTAAAAATATCTGGTAAAATGGACTACTTCAGAGTCACAAAAAGTAAAAAAAAAGAAAAAAATGGTTTTCTTCAGTTTTTAGTAAGCAATATTATGGTTAGTACTGAATAAGGTCTTAGTACAGGAGAAATCATTCCTAATTTATTTTTATAAGATTCATTCCTTAGCTGCAGTCCACTATTTTGGCAGCATAGTGAAATCATTTGGAAGTTTTACAAACTACTGATGCCAGAGTTTCACTCTTAGAATCAGAGATTCTGATAATTTACATGGAGTACAGTCTGGATGTTGAGTGCTGAAATTTTTTATATGGGGGAATTTTTTTCTTTACTTTTTAGCTTCTAATTGAGAGCTAGATATGTAGCTCAGAGATGGAGTTCTTGCGTACAATGTGGTAAGGCCTTGGGTTAGATTCTCAGCACTGAAAACAAAACAAAACAAAAGAAATCTCTCAAGTGATTCTACTGTTCACTCAAAGTTATGAATCTCTGGAGTCAATTAACAGCTATATTGACACTGTGGGCAAAAGTAGACATTCTCAGGAAGGAAATTCATTGAATCCTCAAGTTCAGTTTAGGGATATTTTTACCTTGCATCTTTTTAACCTATATTTTGTTACTTCTTAAAAAAATATTAAATCCTGTTGCTTCTTAAAGTGGTTCAAAAGAATGATCAGTAAATAGCACATATAGAGGAAAGGAAAATCTCAACCTACCTTTTAATATAACTATTCCCATGGCTGTGCGTGTAATAACAGCCCCAGGCAGATTAGACGAACTTACATAGTGACAGTATTAACATATTAACATAGAAGTTATTTCCTTAAATTCCCCAGTGGTGATTATGAAAGCACCTTCTCTAGTCAATTTACCAGAGGCTGCTCATATTTAATCCAGGGTTACAGTACTTTCAAAGTTTAATTCTAAAACAGGTTATTTAAAATGTTTCTCTAATTATAGTCTCTTCACTAAACATGTGAAAGTATGTTCAGCATACCAATATTCACAAATAGAAGAACATTTTATCAAATTCAGAGGAGTTAGGTTGTTAAAGCTACCTTGTGCTGTTTTTGAATTTTTTAGCTAATATTACAGACACCCCAGATCCATTTAAAAAAGAGCATATATTTTTAAGGTTGTCTTTTATTTGTTAGTCAGATATGGTGCCACATGCCTATAATCCCAGCACTTAAGAGGCTGAGGTAGAAAAACTGCAGTAAGTTCAAAGCCAATATGGGCTACACAGTGAATTCAATGCTAGCCTGAACTATCTAATAAGACCCTGTCTAAAAAAAATATATATATAAATGTATACATATGTATATATATACATATATATGTGAATGTGTATACTCATATGTATACATATATATTCACATACATATATATGCATATGTGTGCATATATACATATGTTTGAACTTTCTAGTTAGAATATTGATTGGACATATTGAAAAGCATATAAGATTTCAAGAGCTCCATATTCTATGGCTCAAAAGGATGTGACAAACTAAAATAGTAAAACTTCCATAGATTGATTTAAAGGAAATGTAATCAGACATTCAAAATCACCTAGTCACTGATGAAAATGAACAGGTAAAATGATTTTTTTTTTTTTATACAGGGTCTCGCGTTTGTAGCTACTGTGGTGTGTGGTACTGACTGCTGATGTGCATGAGTCCCCAGGCCTGGCATTGTGGTATTTGGTCACCTGAGCTTAAACTCAAGAATTTGGAGCTTACAAGGCAGAAGCTGGAACCATTGAGCTAAATTCTTAGTTACTGATTTTAACTAGCACCTCCAAGTGAGTTCCTTACAAATACAATCATTACATTAGTTGCAGCGCATATAATTATCATATATGTCTTTTGACATAGACACTGTCATGACCAGTGTATAAACGCAGACACTGAGAAGCAGACAAATCAGTGAGATTATATTTACATTCCCACAGATGTAGAGCTGAACTCCTCAGTCAAAGATGGAGAATTCATGGCTACAGAGTTCAGTCCTCAATCATGCTTACAATCGTGTACTTCATGGGCATCACAGATTCATCACAGATTCAGCCTCTGAGGTTCACTGTTGCTGAAGTGTGTTCACCTAGTAGGAGAAATTCAAATTAACTTAGCCACAAGTATTATAATCTCATTTTATATTTGAGTAAAGCTCCAAGTAATAAAGTGAATGTGACAAAGCACAGTACGAGTTGCCAGCTCCAGAGTGAGTCCTCAATGATGAAAATAGCTTGAAGTTGTCACCATGTATAATCCACTGCTTAATTTTGTAGATGAAACTCAATTGTGTTGGGTCACTCGGAGTTGATAAGCTAAGAGCGACTGATTTATTCAAGAAAGTTCCAGAATATCAAAGGCTTTTCTTTACCTTTTCAAAAATTGTAAAATTCATTTCTGTTTAGTGAATTTTCACTGTTCCTTAAACACTAAATCCTGCTTATGAGATTTCTTGTTGAACAAGGAATCATTGCAACAGAAACTGAGTACTCCTTTCCAGACTAAGAATCTTCTAATGCAACATAAATCACTTTTATTGTACAGAACTAGAATATGGGAAGAAAAACTCACAAAAAAAGCTGTTACCCAAATATTTTTCTCAGAGTATTTTTCTGCGTGCTAAATAAAATTGCTGAAATCAGATATTTTAAAAAATTTTTATAAATTAGATTTTTTGGTGATATAAGTGAAAATTCTCAGTAGAAATAATTTAGAATAGATTTTAAAATTTACATATATAACTATGGAATTGTGTAATTATAATTGTATAAGTTTTAAGATAATAAAAGTAATATAAAAAGCAGTGCTCATTATAAGAAATATAAAATATTAATTCTAGCTCTAGCAATTTGATTCAGTTCATAAATATTTTAAGCTAATGTTTCTTTTTTTAAATTCAAATCTTTATTGGTACATTACAAATACACATCATCATCACATTCAACACTGAGAGTTTGTACCACAGTATGACACAACTTGATTCTCATTCTAATGTTTCTTTTTTTAAAGCCAGTCTTGCTATGTAAGTCAGCCTGGCCTTGAACTTGCCATGTTGCCCAGGCTGGCCTTGAAATGATGGCTGTCCTCATGCCTGGAGCCCCTGAGTGATTGGGATTGCAAGCATGTGCCCTGACACCTGGCCAGTACATAAATACTGATCAGGTACTGGATATGTGTTAGGTAACTGGTGTGTGTTAGGTAATATGTAATAGGTTCTGGGTGATGAACTGCATAAAGTACTTAAAGAGATATCAGCAGATAAATGGCCACTTTGCACACAACAATGTAACTGCAATGACAAAATGATAGGATGCATGGGAGTCCAAACAACCGGAAATGAATTCATACAATACTTTCTGATTTTGTTAAATTCTAAATCAGAAACAAAGGTAGAAGAGAAACCAAAAGAGGAAAACTTAAGTGACTTAAACATACTTGAGGCAGCACTGAAAAATAGTCTGACTATTCCTCAAAACTTCTAGGAGTTTCCACTGAGCAATTTAAGATTTGTAATTGCAATATTTGTAAATAAAGGCCCATGACGTCACCACTAATAGTTAATGTATTTGTTTGGTTGACTTACAATGAGAATAGGATAATTGCTTAATAAAGAAGTTTTGCTTACAAAAGAATTAGCATGACTGAAGAAAGCAGAACTGAAAGCTAAGAACCAATCCTTACTACTCATCTGAACCTGGGTGACCCAAACCAATCCATAAACCTACCACAGAATTTACCACACTGTGATAGAGTTAAGGGAAACAAAGATCCCCAAGACTTGCTGGGGAAATTTCAAATATTTCAAACTAAGATGCAAATACAGTAGATCTCCCAGGACTCCTCCAATGAGGAGAAGCCAGTGATTTTAATATCCTTAAAATACCATTTCTTACCCCAGAGCTCATTGAAAGTTCATGCTTGTCAACTACATTTTAGGCATGCAGCAGTGAATTAAGGGAAGGAACATGTGCAATAGATGTAGCCAGCAAGACTCAGTGCCTTGTCAGTCACGCTGTCAGTCATGCTCTGAAGGATACTGTGAGAGTCACCTGGAAGCAAGTGGGACACCTAATCCCCCACCTTCCACCATCTGTGCTCTTGACAATGCAAGGCTGCTTATTCCCAACATCCTTTGCCTTAGTAACGGGATCACTGTTTCCTTGCCATCATGTTGTCACTAGGTTTTTTTGTGCTAGAGTCTGATATCTTGAGGTGATCTCTTTTTCCTGATAGAGGAAATCGTAGACAAGTGCAAAAAGTTCCAAGGTTTGGCATTCATTAAAGATAGGAAAAAAAACAGGATCGGAAGTGTAAATTTGGATCAAGTAAAACTAGGAAAAGAAGCACATTCTAAGCATCAGGGAAACTTCTGTGAAAGAGCACAGTGATGCAAAGCTCAATGGAAACTATCTTCCTTGTATCTCCCACTTTTTGAAGTGATGTCACGTCTCAGCTGTCTTGTCTAAAATTTTTGATGTCCCCATGAGACATTCACATGTTGGAACTTTGCAATTAACAGCCAGTCTGTCATGCTCTAATCACTTGCCTCAATGTGCTAAATGAAGTCAGTCATTAAGCTCACATAAGAACTTGAGAATCTATCGTACATCATTAGAATCCACAATAACATAGTAGGGACACTGGAGAGAAATGTGTCTATTGTGAAACTAATATATGTGCATATTCATAGCAGCATTATTTATAATGGCCCCAAAGCTAAAACAACAACAGTGGACCAAAAACCCCCAACTGAAAAGAAAAATGTAGTAAATCTAATAATACTGTTTTACATATACAGATGTTTTTATCACCTTATATTTATAAAAAGTAAGTTGATATAAAAGCAAGATGGTAATTCCATCTATACTAGACATCAGAGATAGTTATAAAAATACTTGTTTTGTTTTGTTTCAGACACTATCCTGGTGTGGGAGAAAATCATATGGGCCAGAGAAAGGAAGTTTGTTTCATCCATATATTCACTAGTGTATCAGAGATTTAGCAATATCTCAGGTTATGAGGTCTTCTGTTTGCAAAAATTTGATTTGCAAACAAGAGTATTAAGAAAAATTCTGCTCCCTTTCACAAACTAAGAATTAGGTTGACAGATATGACTATGGCTATCTTCTCCACACAAACAGAAATATAGCCATATTCCTCAAAATTTTAAAACAAAATATACTCATAAAGCAAAATAGCACAGTAGTTGTTATGGAGTAAAAGAATTAGTTGTCAAAGGAAAAATTCTTTTGAGAATACAGCATCAGAACGATACATTTGAGTAAGAAGGTAATGAAAAGTAATCACTGTTTAAGAGGAGAATTTGGGGGAATAAGAATTAGCTGTGATGTCCACTCTGCTAGTTACTGGACCTGGGAGGTTCCTGGCACTGAGATGAGGAACTTCCACCCCCCACATAGACTGGACATTTGTTGGCTCCCATCACGGAAAAATTTTCGGAGCAAGAGGAAATTTATTAGGCATAAAGTTTAGAATGTCTTAAGAGTAGGGTGTGAGTGGGTGGAGAAATCGTGCTCCAAAGGCTGGAACTGGGAATATCTATGTTTTCTGGTGGTGGAGGTCTTTGAGCTCAGATTGCTGGTGGAGCAGGAAGGCCCACCCTCAGTGAGATAGTGCTTCATTGATAGATGAAACACTAATTTACAGGAGAAATGGCCATACACATCCAATAAAAGAGGACCTTCTGAGTATGACAGAAAAGGTCAAACCATTTTCAAGTAAAAGGGAATTTCCAGCTTTATTTTGTTCTCAGAGAAGAAAAAAATTAAAACAAAAACACAAACATAAAAAGAAACTCCCATCAAACTGGCCTTGTGCTCTGAAGCTACAGTTTTCATGTATAAATTAACATTTTCCTTACATACATTTACTTGTTTTTTGTTTGTTTGTTTGTTTTTGTTTTGTTTTGTTTTGGTTTTATGTTTTCTATCCTACCTCAGGTTGATGTAGAAATGAAATGGTTTAATGAAAAACATTCTTGGAAAGGTGTCTGGAACAAATGAAGTGCTCACTGAGTGTCTGCTGGCTGAGGCTGAACTAAAAACTTTATATACGCTGAGAGAATCAGCACCTGAGATTTCTCATCCCATCCTCCCTGATATGTTTGTCTGTCTGTCTATCCATCTATCTACCTATCTATCTATCTATCTATCATCTATCTCTCTATTATCTATTTCTATATGTGCATGTATTTTACATGCACATACATATTTATTTTGTTTGTGTTATATATGTATATATAAATTTATGTATAAATATATGTATATGGAATATATATAATACATGAAGTGCATATGTGGAATATGCTTGAAATAAATGAAATAAGCATAATATATATATATATATATATATATATATATATATATATATATATATTTCTTCACAAATGCTTCTAGTTGCAAACAATTTGGTTTACAGACAAAAATATTCAGTAAAATTTTTCTTCTATTCACAAGGAGCACATTGGATGCCAAACATGACTGTGGCATTTTTCCCCATTCAAACACAAAATCCAGTCATTTTCCACAATTGTAAAACATGTTAAATCCATAAACAGAATGTGTATATATATTGTTTGACACTTTCCTCATAGTTTATAAACAATCTCAACTCTTTTTCTTTAAAATGGACACATCCAACCCCTTTTCCTATCTGTCTCTCTTCCTGCTGCCTTACCCCTTCTATGATTATCTCATCTGTCAAATACCGGAGTTGAAGACAGGGATCTCCACTCCCTCATTACTTCAAAAGGAATTTTGGGGATTTGTGTCTTTCAGAGGGAAATGAGGTAGGAGACAAGGGTCCAGCAGGCTGGCTGGGGAAACTATATGACCTGTTAAATACAAAGTTTCATGACATATGAACAGAACTGTCCCAAAGGCCCTGAATTTGGAATCAACCAGAGCGTGCTACTGTCAGTTCTTCATAGGAGAAATTAAGCAACTTCTGACCTGTCTTTCGCTTGAAGAGTGGGAGATACAAAAGGCAGTGCACCACTGAGGCTTGTGCTATTGTGTTCTCTTTCACAGAGGTCACTCACTCTGTAGAGTGTATTTCTTTTTCTATTTTTACTTAGTGTGTTCTAAAGAACCTATTTTTTTTCCTGCCTTTAACAAATATAAGACTTTGCTACCTTTTGTACTTGTCTTGACCAATTCTTTGTTCAGTACATAAAGAGCCTAGAAACCACCTCCAGAAGGAAATTTTATAACTTCAAAACTGTATGTCAGTATAATGATCCTCACAGCATTTAGCACAACCCTTCTTAATCCTAAAGTAATATTGTCAAAGGCTGCATGGTTGCCAGGTTACTCTTGGGAGTCTGGTTCACCTCTTCATCATTTGATCTCAGTTTACTTCTTTATCTTGTGGCCTCAGTTCACCTCTTGATTGATTTCTGCAATAAAACTCATGACCATTCTGTTCTACACTAGTCACTCTGCACTTTTCTCTATGCTAAGGACAGCCTTGTTTCCTTCTGATTCCCTCTTCTGGGAAAGTGCTCGATCTCTTTCCCTGCATTTATTTCTGTGTAAACATCCATGTTTCCTCAAATGCTACTTTTGGCTTACACTACTTTCTTTGTTACCTAGAATATAAGAATTTTGCCAGGGCTCTTGCAGAAAACAATTAACAAATCATGTAGGTTCTGAAGCCTGGGAGCCTACTTTCTGTTTGTCTTTTTGTTTTCAGAAACAGGATCTCATTATGCAGTTGAGGCTGGCCTTGAACTCACTATGTAATCCAGGCCAGCCTGGAAAATGGCAATCTTCCTATCTCAGCCTCCCAAGTACTGGGATTATAGTCAGTTGCGCAGCACCATGCCAGGCTCTGGAGTCTAATTTTAAACACACTTGCCACAGTCACTCTGTCAATGCCAGTTATTTTTGAACAATTAGCCTCTAATTCACTTCCTGGAATGTTTTTCAGCATCCAATTCTTCATATAATTTCCTGTGCTGTCTACTCTGAAAGTGCTGAAATACGTAGCTCCTGGCCCTGTATGGCTTTTTAAACTTCCATTTAAATTAACTAAATGCAGTTTACAATGTACTCCCATAGTCCTCACACTAACTACATTTCACGTACTCAATAGCTACTTATGGCTAGTGGCTCCCACACTGGAGTGTGTGCACACATTTCTACAATTGGAAAAACTATGTGACAATGTTGATCTAATATTCAAATTGAGTAACTCTTCTTCCATGTCTTTTTTTCTCTCATCAATGCAAATGTCAGTTTGCTTAGTCAATGCTTTATTTTTAAATATACATATATCTGTATTAATAGTCTATTCTATGCTATATATTGTACTAAATTTTGAAAAAATAAATACAATAAAGTGCTCTCCAAGAATATCAAGATTTGAATTAAGTATAGAGAAGTTAGAACAAGATAATGTTTTAATGAAAAGGACATTAAATAAATGAACCAGTCTGTGCACAATTTTGTATTGTGTCTACTTTAATAAAAAAACATTCCTTAAGTGCATAGTTTTATATTCAAAATAGAATGTCATTCATGTTTTGAAAGTTTTGTCATATAGTTCATTAATGAGAAATGTATTTTTTAAATTTATGATTGAAAAATATTTACCCCATCATTAGAAAATTGACCCATTAAAATCATCATAGTTTTATACAAGCAGTAAAGTGTATGTAAATAATATAATAACTCCACAGAACCATTCATGTTTTTGTTAGAATTCAGTTGTAAATGAATATTTGTTCAAAGTTTAGTAGGTTTCATTCTAAACAGAGTTTAATAATAATATCTCTTCATCAAATCTAACATACAATTATCCTTTTCAGCAGTTCCAGCCACAGTCTGAACTTTGATCTTCAAAAGCTTCCATTACAATTGAATTCTCATTGCAACAATTGGAAATTGTAAGAAGTATTTAGGCCATAAGAACCTCATGAGTGAGTTAATGACTATGGAAATGAGTTTCTTATGAAAGGAGTAGATAAATTCCATTTCTCTCTGTCTCTGTCTCTGTCTCTGTCTATCTGTCTCTCTGTCTGTCTCTCTTTTTTCCCGTTTCTCTTTCTTTCTCTTTCTGCCTATTTTTGCTCTTCTGGCAATAGAGTGACTGAGTAAGAAGGTCCTCCCTGTGTTTTGACATTCGAAACTTTAACTTTATTATCTCTAGGACTATAGAAATAAATTTAATAAACATTTATTAAATGTATATAAAGGAGATTGACAAAACTTTAATTATTTAGAATCTCTAAATACTTTAAAATACCACATTTCAAAAGGTCTTACTATAATTTCAAAGCATTTTAAAATGGTAGAAAATTTCTAAAAACATGCACAAATGTGAAAGAAATCTTCATTTCTTTAAAAATAAACATGTTTAGGATTATACAACATGAAAAACTCTTATTGAAGAATATTTGCTTGTATAATCTCATAAATCAATGATCCTTGAAATGCGGTCTCCATGGCAACAATATCAGCACCAAGTAATTTATCTGAAATGCAAATTACTTTCCCAAACTAACTAAATCAGAAGCTTTGTGTCAGAGCCAAAACATGTGTTTTAGCCTGCCCTCCCAGTGATGCAATGCATACTGAAGTTTGAAAGCACTGGTCTAAATGAATGTGCAGCAGCTAATCAGATTGAAATGTCACAAATAAAAAGGTAAAAACACAAGGACGATGACTAAACAGAAGTACAGAATAATGTGCCCCATATGCTACAAGAACAGACTGGAGTTTGAGATATGAAAGCAATTTCTTCAAAGTATAGATTAAATTGAGAGTGCAGTTATATCAAGCAGATTGAACACACACTCAGAATTCATGGACCATATCAGAACAGATTTAAACATAGCATTTCACAGTACAAAGGATATTCCAGAAACTGACTGGAGCATGAGATATCTAGATAAAGAATTGTGATCTCAAATTTAGTCTTAATCCAAAATAAGTTTGGTTGACTTCAATCAGTGATTTTAATGCTTGTTTTTGAAACTTTTGTTTTAATACTTTGTTGACATTGTATAGAATTTTTTGATCAAATGTTAATACAAAGTAATTGAAATTATAAGCTTTCAACAAATATATTATTTTCTCATTTATACTAATAGCAATTATTTCCCATATATCAATAAACTCTTCAAGCTTCTTCACTTGCTCTCTATCCCCCAAGGCCTACCTGCATGGATTATAAAACCAGCAGACTTTGTCATGTATATAGCTTATGATTGCTAGTGGCCAATAAAAATTATCTGCCAGAAATCAGATAAAAAGCAAAAATCAATGATGTGGCTACTTCCTGCTGACATCTTATGTGGCTACTATGTGACTACTATAGTCTTCTTTATTAGAAAGGTCATAACTTTTTCAAGATGGTCCTCTCCATAAGAAACACTTCGTGATTCCAATAATTCATTCCATTTTCTCACACCTGCATAGATATAGTAATAATGTTATTCACCCAGAGTATGCCACTGTCTCTTATTTTTTCTAAATTCTACCTACAGTTTTGAAAGTAGCCTCTTTATTAAAATTTGCATTTATACACTGCAACTCAGTTACTGTTATACACTGTAACTGAGGTGCTAGATTCTTTCTTGAAGCCAAGTAGATACATGGTAGTTACGTTTGAAAACAGTAATAATAATTTTAAAATAACTATTACAAGGCCACTAAGATGCTGGTGTCTTGTACTTGATGTGCCCAGAGGGGAAAAACTGGAAAATAATCTCTTGAGATATATTCTGTTGTGTGATGCAGATGACGAAGGAAGATGTAAGACCTGCAAATGAAGCTTGATTTAAGAATGTCTTGGAGACCTGGTTGCTGACTAGAGAAAAAAGAAAAAAGAGAATGAAATTGATTAATTTAACAAACATTCTATTTTGTAACATCAGACATGCACTATGGCACTGTAGGTGTGCAATAATAAGGGGCCACTCCATCTCCCTTCCTCTGAAGAGTAGAAGGAATATTTCTGACAGAAGAAGTAAGTGCAAAATCTCGAAGAGTAAGAGGGGAGAGAGGGGCTGGTGAAATGATGAAAAAGGAGAGCCTCGTCTAGTGATAATAATAATTTTGATGTGCTAGATATATTTCATAGAGTACAAAGTTACAAAAGGTGCAATGAAGTTAGTTTACATCAATGTTAACATTATTACTAAGCAAGGTAACTCTGAGGAAGACTGTAAAAAACGGAGGGGTGTAAGACAAGTTACTTCCTTTTACATTCAAATTTTGAAACTTAAATTTAAAAAAATTCACAGTTGTAATAGATGGAGAGATATATATCTAATCTGAAATATTATTTAGTTTTCCTACTTGTTAAATCACATTTAACACTCTGGAATTTTCTAGATTTATTTTCACTGATTTTATTTCCCAATTAATACATTTCACTTTTAATTAATATACTATTTATTTGTACATTTTACTAATAAACTATTAAAATAAGCTTTCATAAGACAATGAGTCATAAAAATGAAGACAAATATTTTCAAATAAAGTCATATATAGCAAATACATGGATGTATAAGTATTAAAATTTTGAACTAATTAAACTAATTCAAAACTTACATTTCAAAATTTTGTAATTTAACATAAAATACAAATCAAATCATGTTTGAAAACTATTGCTTTTTATAGAATGTTTCAAGTCCAAGTGTAAAATTCCTACCTTGTTCCATGAGGAAAGGTATATGTATCAATTTTTCTTTGGAGAAAGAAACTTCTGGAAAATAAGACAAATTATGACAGCAATTGTGTAGTGTCTAAGGACTGAAAGGAGGGTTTCTCTGTATGTGAGTCTGAAGTTTGAAGTGCACCTGTCAGGAAGTCAGGAAAGAAGATCACAAGCAGGCAGAAATCTCACTAGCGGGGCTGGATCCCCACAGAAATGCAGTAAAGCTCTGTCTGTTCTTGTTTCCTCTGACTCCAGTGATCATGAATATTCTGCATATCAAGCAGGAGCTGTGCTTCTCAGTAACAGAAAAAATGAGCCACACTTACTGTTCTGTGCCACATTTCCAATGCTGTGTACCTGTGTTTATCTTGCACCAACACGCACACACACACACACACACACACACACACACACACACACACACACCATGTTGTTTATGTGTTTGTTCTGGCTTTCACTCTAAATCAGTGTAGATTTATGCTAAATGTTGCAGAGTGTACAACAGAAAATTATATGGTGATGAAATTAAACAGAAGGTAAGTAAAAGTAATATTGAGAAATTACACAAATTAAAAATTAAACAAATTTGACCTAAGATAGAGGAGAAGCAAAGGCAGAAGTATATATTTTGTGAGATAGGACTATGAAGCCACATTTCTTGCTTGCCACTTGAAAAGGCCAATCACTTGAAGATGACAAGACAAGGAAGATGTATTTGGAAAGCGAGCAAATCAAAGAAGATGGAGCACCAAAAAAGAGAATTTTGATCAAGTCATACATTAAGGCAGGAGAATAGAGCAGGGCTGCTGACTGAAAATACCACACAAGATATAACCCGAATCAGAGGGAGGTTGATAGACAAGATGAGACCCATCAGTCACCACCAGGACATGTGAGTTGAGCCCTTCCCTACCGACTGGATCTAGGAGGATGTCTTTGTTCTGGTAACCACTGAGTGCCCAGTGACTGTAATCCTCCTGCTCAGAGCCCTTTCCTGTCTGCAGTTGCTCTTCCTCCTTGTAGGATGTATCTCTTCTTTCTCTTCCCTTTTCCTTTCTTCTCTTTGTTTCACTTTTTCCCTTTTCCTCCTTTACTTTAATGTTATGTTTATCATTTAACAATTGTCCTGTTAATTCTTTTGAAACGGAAGAAAGAGCCTGGAGTCACAGCACAGGGGCACTATACAACAACACTATATTCAGTCACTTCATAACTACAGAAAACAGGTTAACTTTTCCTGTACTTACCTGACTTTAAAAATTAAACAAATTTGACCTAAGATAGAGGAGAAGCAAAGGCAGAAGTATATATTTTGTGAGATAGGACTATGAAGCCACATTTCTTGATTGCCACTTGAAAAGGCCAATCACTTGAAGATGACAAGACAAGGAAGATGTATTTGGAAAGCGAGCAAATCAAAGAAGATGGAGCACCAAAAAAGAGAATTTTGATCAAGTCATATTCACATTAAGGCAGGAGAATAGAGCAGGGCTGCTGACTGAAAATACCACACAAGATATAACCCGATATAACCACAAGATATAATTTACTTTCCTGACTTACCCAGAAGATACAGGAAATACTTGTAGTATGTATCACAGGATTTGCAGAACCTTAAATAATTCTGTAGGCAACACATTTATGCAGAAGGGCAATTCAGATTACACATAATTTTTTCATGTATTTTATTTTCCAATGCTTAATGACAACCACAGAAAACCAGGAAATCAGAACTTTAAAATTCATTCACTTTTAAAAAGTACAGCAAAGTGCTTATTGATAATGGATCATTTGATATGTTAATACAAATTGCTGTTGAATTTTCTAGGTTGTTTCAAGATCTTAAGATAATGAATGATATCTCAGATTTACATTTACTGTGAAATCTCCTGCCTCAGGAGGATATAAAAGATAAATATAATGAGACATTGACATTCAAATGGAACATACTTATCATCTTAGTCTGCATACAAATCAGTAATGATTTGGTATAGAAAATGTAATGCAATGTTTATAAAAAGAGTTTCTGGGCAGTTTCTTAAAAGTAGAAAGACAAAGGAATTTAAGATTCTCTTATTTGAGCTTCAAAGGATTTGCCCCTAAGGTTTGTAGGACATAATGCAAGCAATGCCCTCATTCTTTTTATCATCAAATATCATAGCGGCTTTCAGAACTCTTTTGAAAGGTCCCTCGTTTTGGTCAGATGCCACAGCTGCTCACTGAGAAACAAAGGTTTGCATTAAGGATAAAATGGCTTTTTAACTTTTCATAAAAAGCAGAAACTTTAAAAATGTCATGTTACTTATTAAATACACATGTATATCATAATGGTATATATGTGTGTATTATAGAATCTTAAGCAAGGGATTGCTGCCTCAGATACACAAGTGAGCTCAAGCACACATATACACACACACATGCACACACACACACACGTAAACTAAACAATGCTATAAAACTGTGTTTTCATCAAATGAGGAAGCTTTATTGTTGGAAGACTATCAAAGAAGACAAGAAGGACAAGCTCAAATGGCCCTCCTTCATGAGTTAGTAGCAAAAACCCAAAAAATTAATGGTATTGACAATGTCTCCCCATTGGGTGATTATGAAAACTCTTTACAGGGTCTTACGTTATCCTAAGTTGGTAGCCAATGTAAAAGTAATTTCTTAAACCAACACTTGAGAAATTAGGATATAAAACAAACATGTCATACACTATCTAAAATTCCAATAAGTCAAATGAGGTTTTTATTTTTATTTATGTATTTATATTTTGGACACTAATAACTTGCCTGAATGAAAATGTCCCTATTTTGAAGCATTGTCAGTTGTATGAATTCGGTAAAACCAGTGCATCAGCTATTAGTGTTTGCTCAAAATTGGGCAACATAAAAACTAGAAGAAAGCTTTCTTCTACCCCAAGTAATCCTCAAAATAAGAAAATATGCTCATTTAGTAACAAAATTAGAAATAATTCTAGGCCTTTTTTTTTGTTGTTGTTAGACAAGGTCTCGCTTTGGTAGTTCAGGCTGGCCCTGATCTCACTATGTAGCCCAGGCCAGCCTTGAACTCACAGCAGTCCTCTGGCCTCTGCCTTCCAAGTGCTGGGATTATAAGCATAAACCACCACGTCCAGCATTGTGGTATTTGATTGCCAGGGACTGAACCTAGGCCCTTGGGCTTGCGAGGCAAGTGCCAGAACCACTGAGTTAAATTCTCAGTCCCATTCTAGGCCTTTTTAATGAGATCATGAATTATGTTTAACTCTTTTCTTCATTTCTCATCCTCACCTACCCACACCATCTGCAGAACATTCCAGAAAACTCTGACAATGTCGTGATGTCAAAGGAAGCAATTTATTTCCAAAACATTGTTGGCATGAAGGTTTTCTTCTGAAATAGATTACCACATAGCCTCTGGAAGCCATGGAAAATTGTATACTTTTTAAAAACTTTATTTAACTTTTATATAGACTACATTTGTAATATGTACTCATATTTTATACATAGATATATATGTATGTATATGTATGCATATATATATGTATGTATATATATATATATGTACACACACACACACACACACATATATATATATATATATGGAAAGAGATAGAGACAGAACAATTAATTTATTTGACAATTGTATGTTATGTCCTCCATCGTGAAGAGGCAAATATAATGACAGGATTTTATTCTACTCTTTTCATATTCATTTTATTCCTTTTTCCTCTATTTATCCTACATGCACTAAGCAAGGTTGTGAGCTTAGTGTTGCACTTATAGGGGTAATGACTAAAGGAGAATAGTTCAGTATTAAACAAAGACCTGTTTAGAAAGAGAGGAAGCTTTTATATGCAGCTCATCATTTACTACTGTTTGACAATACTGAACTTTAAGCTTCTCATTTGTAAGTAATAATAATAATTATTATTATTATAACAGATGTCTCAAAGAGCACTGTATCTATAGTCTATGGTATTAAGTTGCAATTAGGAGAATTAAAATGAAGAAAGGGGAATTGAGGCCAGAATGAGAACATGCTTTTCTAAAAGGTTTGGATTTTATCCTTCGTTCAATGGCAAGTGGCAACAGTATTTGAAAAGGCATTTATATTCACTTTGAAATCCCTGTGGGTTGGCAGTTTAAAAAACTAAGTCAATATACTTCCAAAGCACCACATGATGCATCTGAAAAGCCAGCAAATGCATCTACGTAAGATAATCCAACATTGTTTTAAGTATCTTTGCCACTGTTCCACTTCATTATGACAACTGTGATTTTCAAATTTATTTTTTTTTCTACTGAATCCTTTGTTTAGATGAAATCTTAGCCAGGAGCATAAACAAATACAATAGATAAAAGTAGAGTGCTTCTGTTGAAGATGAGAGTAAATCAGATGAATTTGCAGCTGCAAAATAGTAACCATTTTTTTCTTCTTTTGAATTTCAATACCACTTTGCCTATATCTCTTACCTCATGCCAAATCACACACCCTTAAATTTTATTTTTACATATATTTATGCTACTACTTCAGATAAATCATAAGCTGTGTCTGACTAAGACCAGAGCTTCTAAAGTTTCACATCTGTCTCAACAAAATTCACTGTAATAGCAAATTCCTATTGTGTTTAAAAAAAGCAAGTGTATGCATATCCCTTAGATTATCCAGTATGTCCAATATTTAATATAATGATGAATAGGTCAATTTAAAATTGAAATTCAATTTTTTTTCTGAATTTTTAGGATTAAGTCCCTTAGGATTATTAGATGCATCCATTTGTGAGGGCACAAATTGAATTGTGTGAGTATTAAAACAGTACAAAATCAGAAAATGAAATGTGCAATTTATCAAATGAATTTGTCAGAAAACTAATGCATAAACTCATAAGTGAAACAGCTTTAAATGTTTTTAGTGTGGCGTGTAAATTCTAAAAATATATAATAGATGTTTTATAGTATAGTTTAGATAAAATCTTATGTTTTTACTTATTGAATTGAATTACCTTTCACTGACTGTAAAGCAGACTTACTGACAAGTTCAGCCAATTTGTAATTCTCTGAAGAGAGGGGAACTTGGTGTAACCAGCTGAACACATTTAATCAGGTCTTGAGCCAAGATGATAGCTTAATTATTTGTGCAGAGGCTATAGAAGAAATCAAATATGAGTTAATATGGAGGTCTGAATTCAACTTACTTTACATGTTCTGTATGTGTGGTACTTTGTTAGACTTTCTAATAAGTGGACAATTTAAATTGGCAAATCTCTTCAAGTATCTTTTGAAAATTTTCATTGGAGAAGTGGTAGCAACGTAGATTACTGTAGTTGCATTTCACATTCTATTTCTCAAAGTTAGCATTTCATGGTTACTCAGTTCCATTTAGAAATACTAATTATAATATTGAGCTATAACTATGTTTCAAATTCTTCAATATAAATATAAATATCTAATAATTTATTTACTGATATTGCAACTAAGTTTTTGTATCTGCTCTTGTCACAAATGTTACTCATCTCAGGAATCTGGCAAATTCCTTCTAACATTCTATAGTATCTGTATTTAATTTTCTAATGTTGATGGAAGCATGATTCACTTTACAGGCATCATAGACCAGAGGGTCACACTGCTTAAGCACAAGTGCTCTTTGGTTATCCAGGTGTTTTTCTTGCCAGTGCTAAGTATCACTGCTGAATTAGGGATTATTCAGACACCATAGCAATGTTCTAAGTTCAGTCCACCTGCTAAATTCTGATGACGATACTTTTCTCTCTCTGCCAATAGCTCCAAAGTTCTGCCTAATATTTAGTCTCTGCTTTTCTCTCCCAACACACAACTTTCCATATTTCTCAACCTTTAACACTTAATAGAATATTTTATCAGCAAACATTTTTTTAATCATCATGAAAACCAGAGAATGTATACATGATTGTGATGATTAGAATATGAGTTGGATTCCTCTGAAATCACCACCTTCACTAAATTTATTTTCCTTTAGTATCATCAATTCTATTTCCCTAAAGCTGGTCAAAAATTTGGCACTATTTTAAGTCATGGGTTCAGGAACATGAATAGGCTTTACTCAGGAACTTGTTAGTCAAAGTTCTAAAAGAATGGACCACACAGGCCCTTTACTATAGTTAGTATCTGGATTGTTTCTGAAAAGAGACTGTGTTGAAAGATTGATTTTTCTCAAGTGTTTTGTCACAGCAATGAAAAACTGACTCATACTTTTTCTGATCTTTAATATCATCAAACAGGCCTCATACCAGGGATTCTACAAAGTCTATAATATAGACTTACATTCTAGAAGAGGGAATCTATTGCCTTGTTCTTCTCCAAAGACAGTAATTGGCCAATAATCTCTCTGCTGAAGTTCCAGACAAACTATGTAAAGGTAACAATGTTCTGGCTGCTGAAAAGAAAACCCATCAGTTCTGGGAAGAGTTCACTTTTTACTTTGTTTGGGGCTTTTGTTGGTTTTCTTTGGATTCTGGTGATGAGACTCATGACCTTCACAATGAACTACATCCTCAGCTTTTAAATATTTTTCTTTTTTAAATTTTGAGACCTGATCTCACTAAATCACTAGATTGCCCAGGTCTGGATTGAAGTTGGGATTATTCTGCCTCAGCCCCCATAGACTACCAAGACTATACAAGATGCCACCACTGTAGGCTGAGAGCTTGATTTTTATATGCACTGTTTTTCTGCAATAAGGAATAAGCATATGGGTGGCAGTGGGAGTGATGTGGGTCCTCACATAGCTCAGTGTCCAGGCAACAAAGTGTGAGTCTCCTAGTGAATGTTTAAACAACTCTTCCCCTTCCCACTAGCATTCTTGAAATTTCTTGAAATCTCAGCATTTTTTCCAACTATAAATAGCTGGAAAGACTGAATGGAATAACATCAAGCAGACAAGTAGGTCAAAATAACTTTCTTTTGAAATAGAAGATTTTAACCTTTTAGTAATTTTGGATCTCATTAAGAATCTGTTGAAATCTTTAGATATAATTCTTGAAATAGGAGCTTAGGCAAATTAATCAAGTCTATCTACTACATGGTACATATTGGGAGGGGGGCATTCATATAGGAACATTCCACTTATGGTAGAACTCTGAGTTACAAAAAACTGATACTAATGCAAATGAGTCTTTTTGTTAGAAATATGAAGAAATTTTATCTAGTGCAGATATAACTGATCATTAATTTATAGATGTTGGGCAAACTGGCACTTGTTTACAAATTCATTACTTCTAACTACCTGTATCATTTGAATTTTCTTTTCACTCATTTTATTTCTTGCTGATTTTATCTTTGTCATTTTAAATAAAACATTGAGAGTGTTTATTTTATATTTCCATTTCATGATTTCACATCTTTTAAATTTCTCTCAAAAATTAAAATTAAGGGGCTGGGAATTTAGCTCAGTGGTTATAGCACCTGTCTTGTAAGAGTAAAGGCTCAGGTTCAATCCCTGATAACCACATACAACAGTACTGGGTGTGGAGACTCATGCCTACCGGCAACTAATACCACTTACCACAGTGCCAGCTGTGGTGGCTCACACCTGTAATCCCAGCACCTGGGAGGCAGAGGCAAGAAGATTGCTGTGAGTTACAGGCTGAGCTCAGGGCCAGCCTGAGCTATAAAGTGAGTCCCTACCTCAAAAAATAAATAAATAAAAATAAAAATAAAATTTTTAAAATTTGTATCAAAAAATTCCTTATAATTCAGGATATCCTATTTATGTGAATAAATGTGCATATAGAAAATAATACAAACATTTCAGGTTTTTAAATTCTTAACTTAAAATGTGAAAGATTCATTGTTCAAAATTATAGGATTTATCAAATCTACTAATTATAAATTTTCCACATTGAGCAAAATGTTCTTTGATATTAGTTAATTTATATTTGTTTCCATGTAGAAAATTCTATAACATAATCCAGTATTCTGATTCAGTAAAACAAGATTATTGTAAGCACACTTCTGTTTGAATATTGTCATGTGTTGTTATATACTGATAAGACTGAAAGTAAAAATATATTAGATACACATGTGCACACATATATGAATAAAATACACATTAATCACAAAATGTATTGGTTCTTATTTTAATTGTTATCATTATAATCACATTAGTTTCTTTAGCTAATAAATGATCTGTTCAGTTGGTTAAAAATCAAATGAGGTACCGGTTTTATTGTTCGATTTCTGTGGAGTAGCTATTTCTTTAGGGAAATGGATTATGACAAAGTACAAATTCATTTCTGTTCTTTCAGAAAAAACAAGCTTCAATTAAATGTTAACACCCCAGGTGTTTTACATCTCTTCAATAAAAACATTATCACTTTAGCTACTGAGACATAGTTGTGTCAAAAATACAGATGCTTCATATATTTCCTTTGGAATTCAATGAAGGTAGCTAGGTTAACTCTGTGCATGTGAATTACTTTCTGCAATGAAAGCATTCTGACACTGATTAATTGCCAAGTAAAATCCATTTTCACTAGAATGACAGGTGTATGCAGATACAGGAGGCCAAATCATGAAGGCTTCCAATGAGATTATACTTAGGAGAGATTTAATTTTCAATTAAAAAAAATGCACAGTAGTACAACTTGCAGAAAAATAAGTCAGCATACCTTGTATTTTCCTCTTTTCCAATTGTATCTCTCTTCATACTTTCATAACAGTGGTTTCCAACTTTTTGAGACATTTTCATGGATCCAGAAAACTTTTCCAGAATGCATTCTGAGAATGGTTCAGCTCCAGTCTTTATATCAGATTATGGGGATTTAGAATTAACATGTGTGCTGCAGAGACAAATGAATGCTTTTGAAGTTTAAAATACAGTGCACCATGACAAGAAAAATGGGGCTGACATCAAGACAGCCTCAGCAGTCAAAGGCTCACTGCCCAGCATATAGAAGGCAACACTTTTGTCCTTGGGCTTGCCACAATATGAAAGCTCTGTTAGGCAACTGACAAGCAGGGAGGCCAAGAGCTCTACAGAGATCCAAACTTGCCTCACTGATGAGTTGCTAGCGGAAGAATTTATAGGACCAGGGGACAAGCCGCTGTGAACTTGTCAAGGGTGCTTCCTGACAGGTCACATTCTCTTTGAGGCAGTTATTGACTGTCACATAATACAGGCTTTGACCATTCAAACTGGCTTCCGTGCATGTGCATTCTTATGAGCTGGTTTTCAACCATCTTTGAGTAGATTCTAAAGGGTCTTCTTGAAGAAAACCTTAAGAACATTGTTAAAGGACATATGTGAAGGGTTTTCTAGGCTTAGTCAATTTCACTAGTGCCAATTTACCCCCATTGGGATTGTTAAATCCTTACACACTGCATAAAGTCTTGCTTGGTTTTATTTCACAAAACTGAAGAATGAAATTGGGGGAGAAAGTGTTGAAGTTAGAAAGTATTTATGAGAAGCAAAAAGAAAAAGAGCTCCTGGTGGGTGAGGGTCCCAAGTGTGGCCTTGTTTTATGGATAAGCAGAATATGGGACTCTGCTCAGGTTTTTGGTGGCCAGCACTCAGAGGTGGCTCAGTGTATTTGAAATGACTGGTGGAACTCAGGATCTCTTAAACCTGCTCACAGTAGGCAAAACTGAAAAGAAAACAAGTTACTCTACATTTTGGAGTTTTTCCAAACTGAGCCCTGAATGTAGAGATGAGTTGATTTTATTTTGCCTGAGACACTACTTTTCAGGTCAGAGTCGCAATTTTCCTCTTTATTCTTACTTCAATTCTTATCAATGTGGCTGAGTTTATTTCTAAGCTAATAAGCTAATCTGTCTTTGACTAGATCACAGGATCACATACTAGAATATTTAAAAGGACATTTTTGGTTGGGATTAGAATATACTACCCCAAATCATGCTACTTTGGTATAGTATTATTTAGACAACTGAGAAATAGCATGTTGTTGGAGTCCTACTTTAGGTCCCATTTACCAATCCTGACTTCTGGGAATTCCAAGGAACAATGTCAAGATAAAACAATCCTGAAATGGAAGAGAGATTTTATTCAGCATATATATGAAATGAGAATAGGCCAAGATACTTATCTTTGTTTTCAAAATTATTATTGAGCTTCACACTCAAATTGGGGAAGAACTGAGGTAAGAGGTGAAGGAGAGGCACAATAAAGCTGGATAAGTCCAAATATTATCTAGATGACCAAACTGATTCTTCTGCGTGCTGGAAAATTGGTCACTAGGAGGTGATTGCTGTGACTTAGGGGAGGCTGCCTCATTTTCCATCATGGTTCAACTGCTCCTGATTAGAGGGGCAGTATCATGGTGATAATCTTCCTGCAATGCAAGATGACTGCTGGAGAGCACGACTCAGGAAAAATGACAAGTCAGGAAAATGAGGTAGAATTAGTTCCTTCAGGTTATTCTAAAGTTCTAAATTGTACTTTGGAAAATTGGAGATTGACATTGTATTGATTACAACATTCTGGCGCATCTAGAGAATACCTTAATTACCCCCACCTTTTCCTTTGTGAAAGGGGGGGAGGATTACTGGCTTTGATGAGCTCTTTAAATGAATAAAATGTCTCTATGCTGCTGAGCAGGAATCTGATCTCAGGTTTAAAGTAGAAAAGGAAGCAAATAAAAAACACAGGCATAAATGACAACCTTCTTTCTTTTTTGCAATACCCACTGAATATCTGCAAGACCAAGTAAGGAATCAGTGATTTTAGCAAACATATTCTCTTAAATCCCTGTCATAATTAGACAATGGATAAACCTTCTGTGCTCCTACTTTCTGCTTGCAAGTAGGGTATAAATTTCCCTTTGTGAAAGTGCCACAAATTTTCATTTGTAAATGCCACATAATTGTTATTGAGTAACTAAAATAACTGATACATTCACTTTTGCTACAATATTTATCAAGAGCCCACTTGTGTTCAGAGGCCATGGGGAAAGTGGCAGTGAATAAATGCCACACAGTGGAAGTTCCCTGAATAGGCCATATCTATTTTTAAGAGCTAGCAGGCTGCTTGACCTTGCATGAAAACAGTGACAATGGAGAGGAGAAATATTGTAGGTCAAGAGACAAAATTATCTTAGGCTATATTAGGCCTTTTGTAGTCTTTAACTTTTGCACCTGATCTAATTTTCTTGTAACTGTTAGGTAAACCTCTCAGAATATTATCCCTAAATTTAGCAGACCTCAAGCCTCCATCAAATTTAAAGCTAAAGATGCTATAAAATACTGTATGAAATCTAAGTCTATAGAAAATATTTTGCCACTCAGCTGTAGCCTATTTATATAATGACTGTAATAATATATTTATCAAAAGTATTATTACATTTTTCTTCTGTGGCTAAAATATCTGTAATTTATGTTATCTAATGTGATCCTCATACTGCCTTATGATAAACTATTGTCTTGTTTCCTTAAAGCTTAATTGTTATTTTATATCAACATACCAAGTTGTCCTGTACCAAGAAGACCAGAATTGACAATGTGATAAGTCTACATTACAAATTTCATAAAATCTTCATTTACTATATGCTATCCTGGTCACCCTTGTTGTTAGACAGATCTTTATAAAATTTCTAAGTAATCCAGTTCTTTCTTTGATGTATTCACTTTTTTGACATGCCCACAACATTTTCATATGAAATTTCTATGCATCTCACTGTTGTCTTTTGTCAGTTAGATGTCCAGGTCAGTTACAGTATAAGAAGGGGGACATAAGGTGTGTTAGTCACATTTCTTCCATTGCTGAGACAAAAGGCTCAACACCCAAAGTTTAAAGGCTTACTGTTTTAGAGGTCCAGTCCATAATCAGCTGGTTCCAAGGCTGAGATGGCAAACAGGCACTGCAGAGAAGAAACAACATGGCAAGCCTAAGGCAGCAAAGGTAGCAAGAGAAGACTTAACAGGCCTACCTGACTCTTGTTTTATCCAGTCCACTCAGGGCAGGAGTGCTCTCAGCCTTAATCCTAGTGAACTTGAGCCCAGCATCATGAATCAGTCTAGCATCACATACCCTAGGTCAAGCTTATGACCACATGAGGTTTTGAGGGAATGTCTACACCCAGTCCATAACAGAAAGTTTTCTCTTCTTTACAGCTCCTGCAGCTAGGAATGAGGGAATGGTTAGAACAGACTACATACTCCAGAGGTTAGAAATGAAGTCTCAGGACCCCTGACAAACACAGCAAAATGTCAGAATGTTTACAAAGATTTCTCTCAGATTTCTGTTAGAAAAATAACAGTAGAAGTTTTTTCTTGTCTTTTCCCTGGCAAATTTAGCTTAGCAGGAGAAGGCATTTTTGTGAATTAATTCTTTGGGTAACAGAGTTTTGATTTTGCCTTCAACTTGGTTTCTGTCAAAGGCAGTTATAATATTCCTATGCATATTTTGCATTTTTTAAAAATTGATTTTATTGGTATATTTTGTATATGTATTATGATCACATTCAAAATTGAGAGTTTGTACCAGTACATAACACATCTTGATTCTCATCTTTCCCATTCCTTCCCTACAATTCCCATTCCCTATATGCTTTTTTCTTTTTTAAACTACTTTAAATGGTAACCAAATTACAAATTCAGGTTTATTTGTATAAAAGTCACCAATAATTGTACCAGAGAGGATTCATACAGAACTTACTTACGTGTTGTGACTTCAAATTCTTTTCAATGTTGAGAATATTTTCCATATTTGGCAACTTATGGTTTGAAAAAGGTAATTTCAAATCTCTATGCTAGTAGGAAAAACAAAAAAAAAAACAAAAAAATTGAATGTGCATTGCAAACTTTGGGGCACTCCCAATCTGAAACTGACAATTTAACTTCTGCTTCCCTCTAAGATACATTGATTCTCAAATAAAAAATAGTTTATATCATACTTGGTGAAAAATAATGCCTCTGTATAAGGAAAAGTGTCTGATTTATACATTTGAAAAATAATACTTTCCATCAGTTAACAAGATTTGGATGTTTATTTGGCTTGTTTTCCTAGGTTTGGGAGAACATTTTAGTGCTATATGAGGAAGTGTTCTCAAGTTTATATTATTTTTCACTTATTTATTCTAATTATATTCTGTGCTATCTTTGCAGATCCTTTGTGACTAAGACACTAGATTGAATCTTTTCTCTATAGATATCAAAGGCATTTTATTATATGAAAATTTCAGATAAGAGAAATAATTCTGATGGGATTATCACATCTCCAAATTTTCTGCTTAGACATAGGAGTATTTAGTGTTGAGGATAAAAGAGAAATAATTGTCACAGGACAAACTTCTACTTTCTACTGCATAAAAATGTGGCATAAGTTTTCCTTTGCAAAGGTGACATAAATTCTCATTTTAAAAGATATTCCCGTTTAATACACTGTGGACACTGGTGACAGCACTGCAGTGAGCCTATGCAGCAAGCTTTACTGAACAGGACTCATTGATCACATATTTCTTAGTCTTCTCTCAAAAATGTATTACTTTTTGCTTATGTCTTATATAAGCTCTGAAGTTTAATTTCTCATTTGAATGTTTCTAAAAGTTGAGTGAGGACTTTATGCATATAAAAATATTAATAAACTAAAATTTGTACATTTTTATCTTTATATTCCCTTTTCTGTCATTTTCATTCTCAAATTCAAAAACAAAATTTAAGAAAGTAGGGGAAAAGTTGTTCTTCTGCTATATTTCCAAAATTATTAAATTATTTTATAAAATATTTCTAAACTCTAGGTATGTTTATGAAAACTATGCAGATAATTTTAAGAATAACATAATCACTAGGAATAGTTTGACATGAATAAAAGAATGTGAATGGAGTATGAGTGCTAATTATGACTAATTCATTACTAAGGCAATGGCAGAACTTAGCTTATGCAACTTTGTTTTAAGCATATTTCTTGGTTTCTGAGCCTGGAGCTCCCTCATACTTCTACTAAATTTTTCAAACTGTTTTCTCATGTACTTGTTTGTTTAATAAGTACTTACAGAACATTAGCATATGCTTCTATTTTTTTTAAGACCTGAGAATGCAAGAAAATATGATGGAAATATTCTTGGCCCATAAGGATATCACAATAGATAGGAGAAATAATAAACATTTATAGTAAGTTGATGATATCCTTTATAATAAAGAGTACTAAGGGAATTTACAAAATCTTAACATTTATGATAATATGTTGAGAATAGATCAACACTATTTACAGTAATTTAGTTTGCATTTATCATTCGTCTTATTTGTATGCAACACTTTTAAGTGCATGTTGTTAATATATAGTGCTATACATTAATTTTACCAGGACCTGGAGGACAATTTGCCATAAAATGCACTACTCGCAGAATCATAGGAAAGCCACTTCTACTAGACACTTCGTATGCTCCTGTGCTTACCGAAGCAAAGATAAAAAGTTCTAGAACATGGCATTTGTAGGTGAATGGTCTCTCTCCTGATTACAAGCCTTCAGGTGCATGTACCGTTGGGATGATTGTTCAGCAGCTCCCGAAGTCATCGAGATTATGTATAATGCCGATAAAACCAAATAACTAGGATTTTCTCCACTTAGAGTAGCTGGTTTATATAAACTAGAGAAATGAAATGATTTCTTGTGGAATATTTATAATTCTCAAATTTCAAATTTTATTTTGCATACGTTTTTATGTAAATGTGGTTCTTGATATAATACTTTGAATTTCAAACTATAGATACTCTGAAAAATATTCTACCACCCTCTTATCTATTGTATGCTGAATTGAATCCTGAATACAGACTAACTGTACAATGAATAATTACATTGCTAATCTGATTTTGCTTCTGAAAGTTTATACATTAAATGAATGTTTTACTGTATGTTATAGCTGCTCATTTTTATTATGTGAAAAATGTCTGAATAAATTAGATACTGATAAGAAATGTAATCATTCTTAAAACAATCAAAACAAACTAGAATGATACCTAAAATAGTTCTGTTGAATTACACCTTTAATAAGATTTGACTTAAATTTCTGAATTCTAGTTCTTATTGAATAGAAAGCTTAGCTTGATGTAATTGGCTTATCATTTTGCTGAAATTCAGAATACATATATCTTTTCTAGAAAGCATTACATCCAAAGGCAGGAAATTCCTTATGAATAAAACTACATTGAACATTTTTGCATATAAGTCATGGACCAATTGACTCTCTGATTATTTTGCTATCATTAGTGTCATAATAATAGCACCACAGTCAGCACTGCTATATTTTTATGCAGTAGTTGACAGCACCTATCATTATTTCATTAGGGTAGATTACTTCAAATGAGATCATCAGCTAAAATGGAATAAATAACACTAAGATTTGGAGCAGCGATTTTGTATCCAGTGCTACTGGCAGAAGCAATGGATTGGAATGAGTATTAGCAATGTTGAAGGAATTTTTATGTTTTACAATCACTTTACAATTGATTGGCAAATCAAATACTTCCTGGAATTAGTTTCTTTTCCCCTTTACGGTTTGATACTTTACATGATAGTGGAATATTTATTTGTGTTTTCATGTTTTCTTTGTTTTTTTCCCCCCCTGCTTGCAGCGTTTGTCTCACTTTTGTTAATGTATTATTATTATTATTATTATTTTTGAGACGGTCTTGCTTTGTAGTTCAGACTGGCCCTGAGCTCAGTCTTAAACTCACATCACAGAAATCCTCCTGCCTCTGCTTCCTAAGTGCTGGGATTACAGGCATGAGCCACCATGCCTGGCACTGTGGTATGTGGTACTGATTGCTACTGGGTGTGGGTCTCCACACCCAGTATGTCATACGGTTACCAGGGATCGAACCTTGAGCTTGCAAGAGAGGTGCTGAAACCACTGAGCTAAATCCCCAGCCCATTAATATATATATTTTCAAGGTACACAACTTTTTCATATTTACTGGTGATATTTTACTCAAATACCTTCTTCAGCAAGAATATGAGGCAAACCATACTAATATTATGTGTGTAGACAACATCTCTCTAACTAGCTCAGGATTTGTTTTGTCTTGACTCAGCTAAAATAAAGATAAAATTAATTTAAAAAGTATTCAATATGCAGAATTCTTCAAATTTTGTTATTCATATTTGGATTTAAAGGCTTTATAAGCATGATAGGAAGTCATAGTTTCAACAAAAAATTGTAACATTGTAAACAAAGTTTTGGATAACTATATTACAATTAATTTTAGATTTTAAGGGTCTCTATAAGAGGCATGGTGTGTAAAATAGAAGCTAAGGAAAAACAACTTTTATTTGTTGGGTCTGGAATTTACAAAACCAAGGTCATTTTTAAAGTGAAACATGCCAAGCTCTTTTATAAAACTTTTTCAAAAGTTTAAAGATAGCAACAAAAACATATCCAGCCAGAAGAGGAACCCGATGGAGATGCATCAGTTACATGGCCATGGGGTCTTCTTGACCTGCTTCTTCTGAACCTGTTCTGTCTGCAGAACACTGAGACAAAACAGAGTGAGTGAGTGAAACATTTGGTCAGGAACACGGCAATTTCTCCTTTTAACCTCAAAGCACAGCATTTAGACACTTGGTAGAGTTAGGGAAACTCATGAAGAGAGGAGATAATTCCTCTCCTTACGACCCTGGCACACATATGTCTCACACTTGAAATTAGGGATAGAGTTGCTCCTCATCTTGCTCCACCTCAGCGACCCAAGAATTCATCACATCAAGATGAACGCAGCTCTAGCTTGGTCAGGCAGAACAGGATTTCAGTGCAACTGTCTTCTATTTTGATGTCTAAAGAACCTCTTCATATCCCCAGGAGAGGGCAGAACATGGCAAGGGGAGCTGAAGATCGCTGAGGCTTCCAAGGTATCTAGGGAAAGCTGTGTTTTGAGGCTGTGCTTCAAACTGTATTTCTAGTTGTAAGTGGAGGAGAAGGGAACCAGGCACAGCCGCTCTGGCTCACAGTGGCTTGCACAGGCAAGCTCAGGAATCCAACAGCTTCGTTTTTGTTGTTCCTATGAATTAGTCATCAGAAGAGACTGAAAATACTAGTTAGGATTACTTGCCTGCCAGAAGTAAACACTTTATAGATAATTTAGTTAGATGGAAATGTTAAATTATATTCTGAATGTTAAGATGTATATCGTTTGTAACAATAGTTGCAAATTCTGTGGTTGAAAAATTATCTGTTATTAGTAATGGCTGCTGCCAACCCTCTAAACAGAAAGGAAAGTTATCTGCTGTTCATAAAGATACAGTTTATCACCTTATTACAAGGGAGAGTTCCACTTTACAGTGACATTCTTAAAAAAGAAAAGCTCAGGATATATTGTCTGATGCTTCAGTGGGTGACGGCAGGTGTTTCTCACCTAAATACATATGAGAATGAGCGTGGATTTTTACACAGTAATTTAAGATCTGCACAAGAACAAATTTTAGGATCTTAGAAAAAGTGTTCCTGAATTACTTGCTCTTAGATAAGTGGTCGTCATCTATTTGAGCTATCCTGTGGTCCTGAGAAGGCTGTTTATGAAACAAGCCATTCTCCCTGAAGAAAATGCATTGAATCAAGTGAAAACAGTGAGGTTATTAACTGTGCACATTCTTCTCTTCTTGGAAGATTTTTTTTCAGAATGAATGCATCGTCAGGAGAATGGAGGCACCCTCATTTCATAGTCACGGTACCAAAGCTGTGAGCTTGAGTCCTCAGTAGACTTGGAAAGTAACATCAAAGAAAGCTCCTCAAGAGAAGACTTACTTCCTCCTGTCCAGAGAGAGAGTACTAACCATACCCAGAGTCATTGCTAACACAGCAAGACTGTGAAAAGCTTAAATAATGTAAAATTCTGCCATTTCTTTCAGTGTCTTTGTAATTTTACCCCTTCCCAAACTCTCTAATTCCCTCATATGCTCTAGTTATTTTGTTTTCCTCACCCAGAATTTTAGATCCCTATTCCCCAATGCATTCCTATAAGAAACTGAAAAATATTCCACAAACTTCCTCTGTTTTCCCGACTGTAGTGCTACTTGCTCTCCGTGCATTCAGTAGTTCCTGGAGTGCCTTAAGGGACATTTCAGGGAAATCTTCTCATACATATCTACTTTACCCAATTTGTCCTGTTAAATATAAAGCACAACATGTAGAATTCATGTCTTTGGGGAGGAAGAATTACTTAGAAATACATTGCATACTAGAAATATTTATTAACTGCAAAATGGAACTGCATACTAACACTCTTCAATACTTTGTCATTTTGTTTTGCCTCTTTCCCTTTCAGCTGGGTTAAGTAAAATGTTAGTTTTAGACCAAGTTAGATTGGATTAAGTAATTATAGATCATTGATCATCTTTCCATAGTTAATGTAGTGCAAAGGCACAGGGTTAAAATGTGGAAACTTTACTCTGTTTTAGTCTTTATACCACCATTACATGGCTGTGAATCTTCATGTATCACATAATTACACTAAATTCCAGCTTATTTATTCACCAATTAAAAAACAGACCTTCAAGAATAATGCCTGATACAGTTTCTGTTATGGATGACTCTAGAAAGTCAGGCAGCATCTCTTGGATGAACTTCTGAGCGGTGAAATTTCTGTTTTCTCATGCACATTTGGCTGTCATTGTCCCAGGTCTGAAATGTTATTGATCATGTATCATATATTTCTCTATATCTGCTTAAACTCCCCACAACAAGCATTCCAACCTATTCAGGAATTTGCAGAATATTTTAGAGAAAATAAGATTTGCTTGGCAACAGCACATTGAGGTGCTTGTTGAGATAATGAAAAGTGTTTCTGAAGCCAGGAGGTACTATTGATTAACTCTTCAGATTCGGTGCATGGGCTCTCAGCCACATCTCAGGGATGATAACTGCCTCATAGAGATGCTTATATTCTTCAGAGGTGATAGTTATGGGTGGAGGAAAGGAGTTAACTACAAATACTGCTTACTCTGACTTTAACAATAACTCAAAATGAAGTAGCCTTGATTCAAAATGCTTCTGTAATATTTTGAGGCCACCAATGTTTAAAT
>PVIR01012081.1:29930-45717 GCA_004026965.1 Petromus typicus | reverse complement strand
GAAAGTCTTGCCCAGCAGGTGACAGACGGCTAAGGAAAGACAGGATTGTGGCGACTTACATTGAGGCGCACTGGCCAGCTCAGCACTTAGGCAGACGCTCACATTCCCACAACCTGGAATCACTAAAACCCAATTCTCGAAACATCCCCAACGTGACGCGGCGGATGACTGCAAGTCTGTTGTTTATGGGATGCTAGGCGAGAGCAAGGCTGAAAGCCCGAAGGGGGAAAGAGCCTGACGGGGAGATGACGAGGAAAGCAGAGAGGCAACGGGGTCACGTGAGACCCTAGAAAGCCACGGGGAAGGTAGGGTTAGAGTTGGGAGCAGGGGAGCCGCTGGGGGAGTCCCCCGTGACTGCCTGTGGTGTGTCGGTCACATCGCCTGGGCCACACGACAGCCAACACGTGAAGGGCTGGAACCCCAGCTGCTGTGAGACTCGCAAAGGTGTCGGATTCAGTGTTACGAGAAAAGGAGTCAAAATGAGCCCCTGATCTCAGGCCCAGCTGCCTGGAAGGGCAGCACGAGTGGTGGGAAGACAGTGGCACGGCAGCTCTGGGTGGCAGAGAGTGAAGTGCTGGGGGACAGGGTGTGGAGCCCACACTGCAGGTTGAGTTCAGGGACATCAGAGTTCAAGGGATAATGCAGAGCCAAGAGAGGGGATGCGGTGACGAGGGAGGGACAGGGAGGAAGTGAGCAGGGTGTGGAGAGGCAGATCCGTTTCCTGGGGACCTGGTAACAAGGACCATGTGTTGGGTAGTGACAGGAATTCTGCACTGGAGGCTGCAAATCCACAGCACAGCTGGGTTGGGAGGAACTGTCAGCAGGAGGTCCAGCTCTGAGGGTCCCACCACTGTGAACAGCTTAGACATCAGGGAGAGAAAAGTCCAACCCTTGCTGTCCACCTGCCTGCCTGTCCCCCTGCTGTGCCCTTCTGCAACTGAGCCACAGCAAGAGGTCCTAGCAGATGACAGCACCCACCTTGGACTACCAGTTTTGGGAGTTAGATGCCAATAAATCCCTGTTCACTGTAAAGTATACAATGCAAATTATACATTTGCATTCCCAAATGCGCAGCACAGATGCGCTGGGCAGGCGCTGGGGAGAGCTATCGGCACCCTCTCCTGGCTTTCAGTGGTGCCTTCCTGGGCTGGACACCTCACACCATCCCTGTTGCTGTCACACTGTGTGCCATGGTGTCCTCCTCCCTGAGCCCCAACTCTGTCTCTTCCTCTAAGGACACCAGTCAGATGGGAGGAGAGGCTCACTCCAACGACCTCAGCTTAACGGGACAACATCTGAAAAGGTCCGACTTCCAAATAAAGCTGCGTTCAGAGGCGCTCGGGTCAGGACGGCAGCACATTTTTCTGAGGGTCACAACTGACAACAGCACTCGGTGGCTGGGTGTGGGGAGGAAGGAGGAGCCTGCAAAGGAGACGGAGAGGAGGGAAACCAGCTGTGAGTGCGGCCCAGGGCACCGAGCTGTGGGAGGCCTGAGGCCCAGACTCAAAGCCAGGAGAGGGCAGGGCCATAAGCTGTCAAGCGACAGGACTCAGGGAGGCTCTGACGAAAGCAGCTTCCGATGCGTGACAGAGACCAAAGTCTCCCAAGAGTGATGAGAGGAGAGACACCACATAGCCCAAGGACAGAGGAAAATGCGGTAAAGACCAGAGAGGAAAACAGGACCAAAATGCCTTTGGCTGCGTCTGAGTGGGAGGAATGCCGCGCTGCTTTACACGTCCGTGGGAACGGTCCCATAGACTCCGGTGAGGCGCAGCACCGCGGAAATGCCAGCACCAGCGGGAGAGAGGCTCACGCACAGGGAGGCACCTGTCCTCCGACGCGGACACCCCGTCTTCCGGCCCTGGCCTCAGCTCTCCTGCTGCCACGCTGGCTGCACAGATGCGGCAGCCATTGCAGGGACGAGCACGGCTGCTCACAGCCTGCCTGGAAGCTGCCCACAGGTGGGAACCCCAGTGCTGGTACCCTGATCCCTCTGGTGACTTATTTCCTGTAAGAATAACAAGCAAGGTCAGCCAGAAAGAAGAGGGGGAAGCAGGTGTTGAGACATGAACACAGACAGACAGACAGACAGGCAGGCAGGCACAGGGAGGAGGAGAAAGCTGTGTGAGGCACAGGAAGCACACAGGCACGGGATGGGGGCTCACAGAGCAGCACGGAGACCGCGTGGCTGTAACGAGGCCCTGCTGGAGACAGAGAGGTAAATCCGGAGCTCACAAGCCAGTGAGGAGGAAGCTCACAGGATGGAGAGGGTGTGAGCAGTGACGGCCCCAGAGGAGTGTGAGAGGGCTGACCCTGTGTGCACAGAAGCACGGAGAAGGCAAGCCCAGCAGGGCCACCGGAAGCCACCCCTGCTCCACGACAGCACTGAGAGGTCACCTTCCCGCTGCAGAGTACCAAGGTCGGCTCACAGGCAGCATTCCCGCCTGTCCCTGCTTCCTCACATAACATACAAACGTGACCACAGAGCTGGCCGCTTGGGAAAATCAGGCCTCCTAAAATTTTGGCTCCTACTCTTGAGGCACAAATGCACTGATCCAAATTCCCATTGCTTCCCAGGACAGGCAGATGTCACCAGGACACTGCACAGGATCTAAAGGTACAGAGAAAACGACTCACTACCTCCGGTTCCCCGAGGCCAAGGGAGCAGAGAGGCTGTTCATCAGACGTGGGAAACATGGGTCCCCCACCCACGCCAATAAAGCCAGGGTGAACAGAACAGAAGCTAGCACCGCCTAGGACCCCGAGAACAGGGGCCCTATGGGGGCCTCCCCGAGGTGAGTCATCCAGGTTGTCATGGGGTGCTGTTCGTTAAGAAATATGCAGGGGCCCAAGGGTCTCACAGGGAAGAGGGGTGAAGGGACAAATGAGGATACAACCGCCACACAGGTGACGAGCACCAGGAACACTCGCTCCCACCCCTCAGATGTGTGCGCGCGCACACACACACACCTGCAACGCAGCCCGAGGCACCTGCTAGCGCGGTCGGCTGTTCTGCTCTGCACACGTGGGGGTGTTCCCAATGAGGCGTTCTCTTCGCTAGGGCCACCAACGACAAAAGCAATACTCAGAGATGTACAGATTAGAATTCGTGAACACAAGAGCACAGATTTTTTTCCTTCCATCCCTTTCACAGAGTCTCTCAGAAGGATTTACTCAGAACAGGGACATCTACAAGGGATCAAAGGAAACCAGGAACCACTTAGGAAACACAAACGTACACAACCTCTACTTTACTTAGGAAACACAAACGTACACAACCTCTATATTTACAGGCACTGCAGCCACAGGCCATCGTAAGCCACGAGACAGGACTGACGACACAAAGGGAGCACTGGGACCCCACCCAGCTCTCCCTCGCCGTGTCACCTTCTGCTGTCCTCTCCAGCGCACTGAAGGGACGATGACCGAGAGCCGCAGACACAGCTGCCAACAGCACACAGGGCGAGGGCAAGAGCTCCCAGAGTTCACATGTTAGAAGCTGAATCCTCAGTGCAGCAGCGTGGAAGGTGGGTCCGCTAAGTGGCGATCAGACCACGCGAGTCAGGGCCAAGGGGATGAATACGCTCATCTCGGGAGCAGCTGGTCAGTGCTCCGCACGGAGCTCCACCAGCTGTGTTCTCTCACAGCCACGTGAGCTGAGAGATGGGGAAAGAGCCAGTTTTAGACTGTGAGCTGAATTTTGCCAGTAACTGCAAAGGCAGTGTGGAAACGTACTGAACAAGTGTCTGGCATCATACATGTAAAAGCAAATGGCTGACATATACACATAGGTAGTACTGTCTACGCCTGGTGTCCAAATCCACCTAATTCTTTGACTTTAACCGCCAGAGCATAGCCAAAGTGTCACTTTAGAAAAGATGACCCCTCACCACATAGGTTGTAAAAGTCTCTCTTAAAAGCTCTTATTTTATAGCAGTTATCACAATTGCAATTATCAAATTTGTGGAACACTTACTCAACGTCTCACTGCTTAGTAGAATATTGTCGTTTACTTTTCTAGTCACTGAGACAAAATACTCAACATCCAAAGTTAAAGGAGGAAAGCTGTATTTAGCTCACAAGCTGTAGAGGTTTCAGTGGATTGTCTGCCAGAGCAGGGTGGCATCACACAGGAGAAAGAGCGCGTGGCAGGGCAAGCAGAAGGCAGTGAGCGACAAGCAGCAAGCTGTCCTCTCCGTGGCCCATCCAGGTCACAAGCCTTTGGGGGATGCCACCCACATGCGGGGCGGGCCTTCCCATTACCCACCTGCAGAACTAAACTAAACCAGTCAGGGGACTAATCCAGTCCACGCCCTTATGCCAGTACCTTAATCCTTCGGCGGTGATGGTGAACCTTTTGGGGAGGTCTCCAAACTGCAACCAAACCCACTTATTTATCACAAAGTGCCAAGACTACAATAAAACCCAACTAGTGTTTTAGTATAGAAAAAAACAACAGATATTAATATGTTTTGACTTAAAGGAAAAACAAATAATATGTGTGCCACAGGTTCTCCACCACTCCCAAAAATCTCCACCTGTGTGTGCACGAGGCTTTGCGAGGAAGACATACATGTCACGGCAGATACAAACTCCGTGGAGACGACATGGGAATGTTTCTGTCTTGCTATGACATCCTGCTCCAAGTTTGGCAAAACTGTGCAAACTTAGCATGCATGGTATAATGTACATTAAATTCTTTATCGAGGAAAACTCTAAAGTCAAAGATAGGTGTACCCAGAGATAAAACAGAACAAAACAGAAAGGCCACGATAACGTCTGGTCTTGGTATGAAAATAAAAGCACCGAAAAGAAACACATTCTTGATGCCCGATGAGCTATAGCCAGCTTGCCTGGAAACAAACAGCTATCAGATTTGACTTCAGTGAGCTTCCTAAAATCCTTCCGATTGCGATTTTTCGAACATTTGGAAGAACTTCAGGAATGTAATATTTCTCTTTGCCTAAGATTTCAGTTTAATTAAATATAATTTAGGTAAAATTAACACCAGAATGCATTTCACATAAATCAAATCAGCCATACAAGAGGAAATACCCGTCATTCTCAGAAAGGTGAACACACCTTTGTTTCTTATCGGAATATATTATAAGACCAAAGAAACAGAAGAAAAAGAACTAGAACTAGAATTCAGTGAGGCTGCATGACGTAAAGTCAATTAACAGGAACAGTAGCTATGAATATTTGGACACCAATTTGTGTGTGTGTGTGTGTGCGTGTGTGTGTATTTCCAGGGATGGAACTTGGGCCCTTGTGCTTCCAAAGTGGGTGAAGTGCCACTTGAGCTAAATCCCCAGCCCTTGGACACCACATTTTTTAAGAGACCATCATTTGTCATTGACCTCAACAGATCTGAAACACTCAGGTATAGATTAAACAAAACATGTTTCAGACTTGTACACTAAGAATTACATAATTCTTTTGAACTAAAACTTAAAGAATCCATAAATAACCAAAGAAATATATCCTGTTCATGGACCAAAAACTTACTACTGTAAAGATGTCAATTCTTCAAGTTGATTTATGAGTTCAATGTAAACCCAATCAAAATCTTTTTTTTTTTTTTTTTTTAAAGAAACAAACAACCTGCTTCTGAAATCTGTACAGAAGTAGAAAATATTTAGAATGGCCAAAACAAGCTTGGGAAGAAAAAAGCTGAAAGATTTACACTGTCCAGTTTCAAAGGCCACTAAACAGCTGGAGCACACAGACAGGCACACAGCTGTTGGAACAGAGTGGGGGCAGAAAGGACCCACACACATGTTCAGCTAGGCTTTTACAGAAGTACCAAGGCAATTCACTTGAAAAAACTATCTTTGGAATACATGGTGCTGAGACAAATGAGCATCTCTATGCAAAAACTAAAACCTTGACCCTCTCTACAAACCTGAATCACAGATCTAAGTGTAAAGCTGTGAATTGCCTAAAATAAAATATATAGAAAAAAAAATGTTCTGATCTTGAAATACTTACAGCTTTCCTCAGACAGAACAAAAGAAGCATGAAGAACCATAATGATAAAACAATGCACTGGAGTTCATTTTTAACGAACAACACTGTTGCTCATCAAGGGACATGTGAAGGGACTGTAGGTGTCAACGCCGCTCAGCACAACGGCGTTCAGGGCCTGGGCCTACATCTCACACTGAGAGACAGGAAAAGGCCGCGAGAGACTATTCTAAAAGGGTGAAAAGTTGAACCACAAACTAGGAAAAACTCTTCTCAATACATACATCAGACAAAGGATTTGTATTCAGCATATAAAAAGAACTCTTAAAGTTACAAAAAACCCCAAACAATTCAACTTATAGTATGGAAAAAGATATGTACAGAGCAAAGACATCATCAGATAGCCAAGAAGCATACTAAAACATATTCAGTGTTACTTGTCACTAGAGAAATCTACACCACTGCAAATCCATGCAAATGGTTAACATTTAAAATACCATAGCTAGGTGTGGTGGCACATGGCTGTCTGTAATCCCAGCTCTCAGGAGGCTGAGGCAGGAGGATCACTGTGAGTTTGGGGCCAGCCTGAGTTACATAGTGAGTTCAAGGTCAGCCTGAACTACTCAGCAAGACTCTGTCTCAAAAAACAAAGAAAAACAAAACAAAGCTCCAACAATATCCAAGAGTTGGCCAAACTGTAAAGTCAAAGAACTTTCATACTTTACTGATGAGAATATATAATGGTACAATGACTTTAGAAAACTACCTGGCAATTTCCTATACAGACAACCTGACAGACAGCTACATCTACCAGTGAAAGGAAAACACATGTGCACACAAAAATTCGTGCGATGAGTTCACGGGAGCTCTGCCCCAGAGCAGGCACAAAGTACAAATCCGATGCTCACTAACAGGCGAATGGATAAACAAATTCGGGAAACAGCAGACAGCTGTGAGAGGAAAGAGACTACTCACAATGCTTCACGAGCCATCTCAGAAATGGAACGCTGGTTCATTTCAATGAAATTTTGAAAGAGGCCAATCTGCCAATCTCTGTCCTGAGGGCACGAAGCTGCTGTCTGGGGCTAGGCTCGAAGGTGGAGAGCAGAGAACTGACAGCAAACCGGAACAAGGGGCTGCCCGGCTTCTACACCACCACGGTCAGGGCCTTCATACCACATACACATTTGCCAAACTGCACCCTGAAACAGGTGTGCATTCTTGAGTACAGATCATATCAAAATTGATGTTTTTAAAAAAGCAAATAGCAGGCCGGAGATTTAGCTCAGAGGTTCCGGTGCCTGTCTTGCAAGTGCAAGGACCCAGGTTCAATCCCCAGTAACCACATACAATACCGGGCATGGAGACTCACGCCCCTCAGCAATCAGTACCAATACCACAGTGCCGGGCATGGTGGCTCATGCCTGCAATCCCAGCACTCGGGAGGCAGAGGCAGGAGGATTGCTGGGATGTGAGTTTGAGGTTGAGCTCAGGGCCAGCCTAAACTACGAAGCGAGACCCTGTCTCAAAAAAAAAGCAAATAGCATCCAGGCTGTGCAACATGAAATAATAACCAACACCCCAAGACCCAGCATCCTCCAATGCCCAATAACCCCATGTGCAAGAGCGCCAGCGCACAGGCCCCACTGGGCTCGGGCCCCCCCCTGCTGCTTGCTGCCTGGCGACGTGCCTGGGCATTTCTGCCATCTGTTGCCATAGCTGCTCAATTTGCTCATTTCACAAGATGCAGCACTGGATTCAAACATTTACTTAGTCTCCATTTCTGGGATCCTTTTCCCAACCAGACAGCTGATCTTAACCTACACGATTTTCTCTTTCTCATCGGCCCACGGTGAATAATTAGATGAGGCCCGTTTCCAGCAACCAGAATCGGTAAATCACAAGATGAGTCATCAGAGACAAGGCCCTAAAGTCCCTTTTCTGAGTGTCTTTTCTGACTTTCAAGGAACAGGTGCAACTACACATCTACACTCGTGGAAACAACCAGATTGCTTTTTTTTTTTCATCTAGTCAACAAGAAAATTTGATAGCATTTTTAAAGAATCACCCATTTATTTCTGCAATAGTGGGCACCGATCAGGCCTCACCTGTGCTAAGCGCACACTCTGCCCCAATACATCCCTGAGCACCTTGGCGACTGCACACTGCGGCACAGCGGCTGACAGCGGCCAGACAGCAGGAGGAGCCCGCTCTGCCACCAGGACCCAAGGACAAGCAGGCAGGCAGCACCTCTGAGCTCCTGACTTTCCTGGGAAGCTCCCTTTTCACAGCAGCCCCCTTCACTGGGCATCGTGTGGACATTCACAACGGAGCCTGACAAGGGCAGCCGGGGACGGTGGGCAGCTGGAGATGTTCAAATGTCCCTTCACTAAACGAGCGCTGTCATCCAACTTCTCCATCAACGTCCTTCCCCATGTGGCTGATGTGAGTGAGGGTCACGGCACCTCGGGCAGCCTGAACGGTGCCAAGGAAGGTGCCTCAGGTTTTTGGGAAGAACACCTGCCAGGTACAGGGGCACAGATTTTGCTTCCACCCCTCCTGGCACCTGGCACATCCCAGACCCAGCAACACAGAGGCTACTTTTGCAGCCACTCGGGGTGTCCTGGCTGTGTCTGGATGCCCCACAGCCTCGTGCCGCTGTGGTGGGCTTCTCAGGGGTGGCTGAATGCCAAGTGTGAGGCTGGCCCAGGGTGCAGTACGGGGCTCCAGGGATCTGGAGGAAGGTGCAGCCCCCCAAGGAGTCTGGACAAAAGTCACTGCTAAGGTCCCCTGTTGCTTGTGCTACATTGTGGACACAGTGAACTGCTTTTTGCTTTGTCTGTGGGCCACATCACCCACCTTGGAGCGAGCTGGCTCTGGACTGAAACCTGTACATGCTGTGAGCTACACACTCTTCCCCTTTGACCCCGGGTGTCAGCAACGCTCAGAGTAACCGACACAGGTTAACAACAGACAGGCCTCGGGGACATGACAATGTGCAGGAGGAGGATGGCTGCCTTGGCAGTGGGAAGTCTTGCTCAGCAAGGAGCTGGAGGACAGAGCGGGCACCAGGCAGAGGGGACTGTGCAGACGGGGGTGGGGCTCCCAGGGGCCGGCCACACCGGTGGCTGTAACAGCTGCAACTGGAAAATCCTATCTTTCTACACTGTGGCCAACTGCTGGGCATGATGGTGGACATCTGTAATCTCAGCACTTGGGAGGCTGAGGCAGGAGGATTCCCACAAGATCAAGGCCAGCCTGAACTAATACCAAGGCCATCTAAAAACACACTCACAACACCAAAACTAAATAAACTGTGCCATTCTGCACAAATTGGAGGCTAATTAGCCAACAGTAAGTTCTGCTTATTTTCTACATTCTTGCCTACCTGAGGAAGCACCCTAATTCTCACTACTGTATTTTATCTACAACATATTCACAGGAGATTCTGTTTCGCTCCGTATTTTCCCTCACAAGACCACACGCTGCACTGCGGTCTTCAGTCAAGGGGAGCTTCACCTCAGCCAGGCTGGCCCTGCGCAGCCCTCCGAGTGAACTCTGCCCCAAGGAAAGCGGCTCCGGACAGGCCTGTGCTGGGGAACCGCGCTGATCATGGTCCTTTCCAAGGGCGGGACTACAGCTGCGATGGGATCCGAGGCTCCACGCTGCAGCTCCAGGCCGCACCCTCGGCTCGGCCCACAGCGGCCGCCTGCTAGCTTTCATTGTGTAAATGAAAGCGAAAGCTCAGCCTCAGCCAACAAAGGGCCCGATTTACTGCGTTTTTTTGTTACCTGCCAACTAGCGAAGACCACAAAACGCTTGAGGGGAGCAGTAAAAGGGAGGAGTGAGTACATCGTTTCTAACAAGCTGGTTTTACGGGCCTCACACCTCCTCTGGGCCAAGCAGGCCCCTTCCAGGGGCAAGACCCCTCCCTCCGAGAGCACCCACAGCAAAGCGAGCCACGGAGGCTGGAAGCCGGCCACTGCCAATGCCGGGAGAGACACCAGCCTCCACTCTCACATCCGCGTGGACCGAGGCCTTCTCCACGCCCCTCCGACTACACGCAGCCACAGCAAGGGGTCCAACACCAACAGGATCTGAGGAGCGGGAGGGAGGCTGGCCGTGCCCGGAGGTGGCCCGTCCCACCCCGAGCACACACCCTCCACAAAGGCCAGAGTGGGTCCCAGGAGCTCAGGGCCCGCATGCGCAGCGGCGCAAGGAGAGCCTCCGCCTCCTCTGCTCAAAATCCTCTCTCCAGCTTTCTGCTTTTCAATCCTCAGTGCCAGGAAAAATACACTCGTCACCTGAAAAGAGACGCAGCCTGGCAGAAGGGACGGAGAAGGCCAAGAGCTTCTCCTCTGTGCTCTTATTTTAGCCAGCGTCCATTTGCGCACCCGGTGGCACCAGAACCCTTGAAACCTTGGAGACTGGGAAAAACACACACAGGGCTGGGGGACGGGAGGGCAGGTGACAGGGAGTGGGTGGAGCTGGCCAGGACCCCTCTCCCCAAGGCACCCTGGAGGCCAGGGCCAGCTTCTCCAGTAACAGTGCTTTCCACCCTGCTGCCTGCCCCCGGCAGTCCCCCGGTAGCTCAATTCTGTACACCAGCTGTGCCACATGTTCCACTCTACCCTGGGTGAAGAGGCACAGCTAAGGACAGGCAGCTGCCCCAGGCAGGCAGATGCCGACTGCCAGCCTGTGCCAAGCATAAGCCCACGTGAGCTCCTACACTCATGCTGCCGAATGCTGATGGTCTTGCACAGTTTTGTGGGGCAGGCCGCTGTTTACACAAATAACACAATAGCATGTGTACAGTACTTGAACAAATTTACAAATTTTTATGGAAAGCCTGGTGTGGTGGCACATTCCTATAATCACGGTGCTGGGAGGCTGAGGCAGGAAGATCACAAATTCAAGTCGAATGTGGGCAATTTGATAATTTGGCAAGACCCTGTCTCAAAATTTTAAAAACTGCTGAGAAAGCCCTGGCTTCAACTTTAGTAACAAAATAAAATAAAACAAAAACAGAAGTTCTATGTTATAATACTTGGGTTAAGATACTGACACAAAAAAAATTTTAATCTTATATCCATGAGATGGGTAAAGATAGAACTTTCTCATATGCCGGGGTCTCACCCCTGGGTATGGAGGTGTCAGCCGAGCAGAGCATTGGGGTGACCGAGCCGAGGGGCTTAGGATGAGAAATAAGTAAAGACAGGACAGCGGGACTTGGAAGGGTTCATCAGTCAATACCGAATGAATGCCACATTTATTTAACAGCCTTCTTTTATACATTTCTTTAGTACTGTCCTTGAGTCGCCCTTGAGCTGACTAGCTTTGTTCACGTGTACAGAAAAGAAAAAAGTTAGTGAGAGAACTGGCAGGCAGGTGCGCCGACAATATTCTTAATTAAATCTGGCACGAGGGTGTGTCAAGGTTCTTAGTTTAACCTGGAATAAGGGTGTGTCAAGGTTCTTAGTTTAACCTGGAAAGGACAGTAATTATCCTTGAGGAAAGTAGGCAGTGTTAGGCTCTGATCCAGAAATCAGGCCAACTTTTTCTCTTCTGCATCGGCAGCCATGACACTGTAGGAAACGGCTCCCAACACTCATATCAGAAGAATCCTGTTAAGCATAAAAGATCCACTTATCCTCAGTGTATCTGGCTATCAGATTTTCTACATTCTAAAATTTAAGACTTTTAGCTAGAAGTGATACATAGCTGTAATTATGGAACTTCAGGAGGCTGAGGTGGAAGGATCACCTTGAGCTATGTTGAGTTTAAGACCAGCCTAAACTACATAGTGAAACCCTGGCTCAACCAACCAAAATAATAATAAGATAAAATTTAAGACCTTTAAACTGTTTCACCATCCCAAGAACTTCACACCCACCTGTTCTATCCACACTAGTTCACAAGTGACAGGAGGCACCCTTCCTGGGACAGGAGGTAACAACCAGCCTGGTAACAACCAACCACTGGGCTGAAGTATGGGTTCACCTCCCCCGCCGCCGGGCCGTGCAGAAACCAGCACTGCTCTTCCCTCAAATCCTCTGAGTAATAGCGTCAAAGCCTCCCACCCTTGTGAATAACTAACTCAGGAGAAGGGCTTTATGCTTTACTATGCTTTATCTTTTTTACGCTTTATTTATCTTAAAGACAGAATGTATGTATGTGTCTTTAAAAAAACACAGGGTTAGGGATTTAGCTCAGTGCTTCCAGTGTCTGCCTTGCAAGCACAGTCCTGGGTTCGATCCCCAGTAACGACACACAATAATGCTGGGCATGGTGACTCACACCCACTAGCAATCAGTACCACACACCACAGTGCCAGGCGTGGTGGCTCACGCCTGTAATCCCAGCACTCAGGAGGCAGAGATGGGAGGATTGTTCAGTCCAAGGCTGAGCTCAAGGACCAGCCTGAGCTACAAAGTGAGACCCTGCCTCAAAAAAAAAAAACAAACAAACAAAAACCCCACATAAACACTCCGTTGTGTCAAAGTGGCAAAATGTTAACTTAAGGGGTAGATCCTGGTGCAGCTTACATGAGGTTTGCCCACTATCTTTTTACCATTTTTTGTTTAATTTCTTTAAATAAGAAACTGGGGTGAAATGATTAGCTCCTAAAGTTCTAAGGCCCCAGCTAACTGTGCTATTAGTTGTTTATTTTGTTTTGCTGTTAATTTTGGAACTGTCAAAGTTGCAGCCTCCATTAAAAAAAAAAAAAAAGTAAGAACAATTTCCAGTTCCATATGTGGCTGGACCTGAGCCACCCCTTCCACTGTCTACACCATGGCAGAGTCCCAGAGGTCACAAAACTGGGTCAAGAATACACCCCCTAGAAAAGCCACAGAACTCCCCCATCTCGGAGCTGTCCCTCTGGACCCCAGATCTCAGCACTACAAACGCAGGACACACTATCCCGAGTCCAAACCCCAGTGTGTCTCAGGCAGTCTTTGGTCTAGAAGGGTCTGGTGTATTAATAACTGCTTCCTGGCACTGAATGAAAAACACCCAGGTCTTAATCTGGGTCTTGAATTGCATCCAGGTCTACGTAAGAGCTGGCTGCGAGGGCTACAGCCACAAGTAAGCTCAGTGACGGTGGGCTTCGTCGTGAGACCTGGACTTCGAAACCAGGATTGGTAGCTTAACAAAATTTACTGGTTGTAGAAACAGTAAACTCGCCTCCAGGGAGGTGAGCTCAGCCACACCATTCTGACAGCAGCCCCTGGTGGCCAGTTTAGTGAAAGTGTTGGATCTGAGGTTGAAAGCTGTGACCTTCCCACTTAATGAAGGTCATGTGAGCAGACAGGCCATTCTAGGTAACAACTGGGGAGTAGTGGGAGAAATTAGCAAAAATCTGAACTAAGATGCGCCTTTGAGCCCTAGAAGAGGCCTAATCATTAGACAACCTGTCTCTTGCATTTAAAAAAAAAAAAAAAGTATTATTTTACAAAGCAGAGAAAGGGCAGAGGAATAGACTAGGGTAGGACATGGCCTGTCATGCATTAGGCCATGTGCTACAGGAAGGAAGGAGAAGGAAAGGGGAGGGAGAAGAAGAGAAGGGAGAGGAGGACAGGGAAGGGGAGGGGAGGGCAGGGGAGAAGTGGGGAGGGGAGGTTAGGTTTCATTTCATTTCCTGAGACAAACTCTCACTATGCAGCCCAAAACGGCCTTGAACTCAATCGTCCTGCCTCAGCCTCCCCAGCACTGGGATGACAGGCTGAGCATATCTATTTTATTTATTTATTTATTTTAGGTTTTTGAAGACAGGGTCTCGCTTTGTGGTTCAGGCTGGCCCTGAGCTCAGCCTCAAACTCACATCACAATCCTCCTGCCTCTGCCTCCCGAGTGCTGGGATTACAGGTGTGAGCCACCACGCCCGGCACTGTGGTATGTGGTACTGGTTTGCTGCTGGGTGTGGGTCTCCACACCCAGTATTGTTATGTGGTTACCGGGGAATCGAACCGGGGAACCCGGGTCCTTGCGCTTGCGAGACAGGCGCTGGAACCACTGCGCTAACTCCCCGGCCCAGAGCATATCTATTTTAAAAGGCCTCAAAACACACAGAGGATAATACTCAGTCTGAGAGTGATGTCATCCTGAGCTGCACAGAACACCTTAACGAGTTCAGGGAGCAGGATGCATGCAGGAAGCTGAGCAGCCAGAGGCTGGGCGTGTGCACTGCAACTCAGGGAACTGCTCCTGGGTGAAACCAGAAAATGCCGCTGCCTCACAGAGAACAGGACGCTCTGCATTTCAGGGCCTGACACGAACTGTGCTGGCTGGAGGCCGGCAGCGCTTCCCAGGCTGAGGGCTAGAGGGATCGGGAGCCCCAGCACTCTCCACAAGGTGTGCTTCCTCTTGGCCACCACAGAACAATCTGGAAACAATCTTGGGCAGCTGCTCTCATCAACAAACTGTTTATTGTAAGAAAGTGGCTGGGTCAAAGGCTAAACATCACCCGAACCGAAAGCAAACAGGGCAAAAATCAGTGCGTCTCTGTGAAGGGAGCCCAGGCCCCGCTCACAGAAGAGGCCAGAGCGTGGCTCAGCTCTGACACAGCGGAGGTGAACGCGACCTGCGGATGTCAGCGTGCGGGTCTGCCGGCGCTTGGTATGGCCAGCTGTTTTTGAGAAGGGCTAAAGGAGACACTGATAGGAGACAAAAAGTCAGTGTTCTGTTACTTCCCCCAAAATGTGAGCAGTGGTCGAGAAGTGGATTCCTTGTCATAAGCCTACCATGCTCTCCCCAACAAGAGGACATCCAGCCCTCCTTTCAACGTGCAGAAGTGAGCGGGGGCCTGACTGGCTAGGAGAGTGCAGGAGGGGTCCTACACCTGCTCCTACAGAGCTGCTGTCCCTCAGTGCCTCACGCTGGAACACGCACAGAGAGGTCCCACACACTACCTGTGATTTGGTTGGAAACAGGACTACAGGAGGAGCAGCAAGGACAGAGGAAAGACTCACTGCAAACAGATGCTGAGAAGCACACCGACAACCACACAGCACTTCGCCCCATGGCTTGCTCTGTGTGTCTGAAATCATCTGCAAAATGTTTGCTTCCACTTATATGCACAGATCATTTTCCTCCAAAATTAGAAAAATTAAGTTTCCTTAAATATAAGAAACGTGCTAGGACAAACGGCCCGTCCATGAGAACACACACCACAGTGCCATCAGGCGTCCCTCACGGCCGGCTTTCGTGCTGTGTGTGAGGTGGGGCTGTTCCTGTTAGAGTCGAGCCCTGAGACCCAGGAAGGGGTGTTTTCTGCCTCTGCTAGACCCCGTGGTTCCCCCAGCTGGATTCCGCCATGGAACAGTACTGCAAAATGGTGCCCAGCAGGACGAGGGTGCAGGTCAGGGCACAGCACTTGCCCAACATCACACACACACACACACACACACACACACACACACACGCACGCATACGCACGCACGCACACACGCAAACACACACGGTAGAGTTACAAACATAAAGCTGTGTATTACACTGTCTTACAGTTTAACTGCACCTGGAAGCATAAAAACACAACTCAGAGAAAAACCCAGCTCAGAGACTGTAGGGACACAGTCTTTCAAACAAACCTTCTAGTATACAAACTTCAAAAATGAAACCTCTCTAGGGCCGGGGAGTTAGCTCAGTGGTTCCGGCGCCTGTCTTGCAAGCGCAAGGACCCGGGTTCGATTCCCCAGTAACCACATAACAATACTGGGTGTGGAGACCCACACCCAGCAGCAACCAGTACCACATACCACAGTGCCGGGCGTGGTGGCTCACGCCTGTAATCCCAGCACTCGGGAGGCAGAGGCAGGAGGAT
>PVIR01012081.1:0-29830 GCA_004026965.1 Petromus typicus | reverse complement strand
TGAAACCTCTCTAAAAGCTGAAGCTGCTATATACTGCACTGACAATTCCTGAACTGAAAGAAAAATTAATTTGACAAAGAGTCTGAAATAAAGGTAAGCAGAAAGCAAAATATTATTCCCTTGTGCTTAATTATGAGGCTGTATCTGTCAATGATTTCAATTTGTTCCAGCATAAAAACAAAAGTAGCAGTCATCACAAATTCTTAAAAGAATCATCTAAAGTTAAAAGAAACGTATTTCAGTCTAACCTCTATGCGGGGACTGGTTTAAGTCTAGAGCCCTGGGAAGGCCTGGGAGGTCAGCTTGGTCTCCAGGCACTGCTCCTGAAAGAACAGAGAACTCTGCAGTGAGCGCCTGGGGACAGGGCAGGCCAGCTTCCTGATGGGCTCACGGCTAGCCTGAAATGCCACCTGTCCCCAACACTGGAATAAACAGACACAGAGAAAGCTGAACAATTACAGACTTTTCACCTTTAAACCATTTCTATGGACCAAAAGCTCCAGAGAGACAAACCAACTATACCAAGGCTGCGAATGGGAAATCAAAATCCAGAGTAATAATCTGGGTGATTTTAGACAGAAAAAGTCTGGATCTGCTCCTTTAAAGATTAACCATCATTTTTAATTTATGAAATCACTGTTTCACATTCCTTTTAAAAGCTGTATTTCCTTACAGAGATTAAAAATGGGAAGGAGTAATCTGATTCAAACATTACACAATGTGTACATATTTCAAAACATCATATAGAACCCCATAAATACATATAATTTTTATGTATCAGTTAAGTATTTCAATTTTTTAAAAGGGAAAGGGAAGTAATGATGCTATCATTCACTTACTCTAATAACTGGTGTATGTTACATTCATTTTTTGTTCAAAAAAAGAAACTCACCAGATTCTTTTCTAGGACACAGAAGAATACAAGTATTGTTGAACGTACTTTTAATTTTAATTTTTCGAATTCTATTGTGTATACAGGCTGAAAGCTGGTTAGGTCAAAGCTTTTCACAGTCCAGCGGCATGATTTGTGCCACCCACCAAAGGTCGCCTGTGACAAGGCTCCCTTCCCCACTCACCCGAAGGCTGAGTTCCAGTCTCAGCTGTGTCACAGCCCAGGGCTTCTCTTTACTCCGTCCACATCCCCGCACAAACCTGGGACCACACAGCACACATTATACTGGGCCTTCCACGTGTCATGGGAAAGCGCAGTTCCTGTGTAGCCAGAACCTCGGATCTTCCAATCTGCGTCAAGTCATCTTCAGGTCAACATGCAAAAGACTGTTCCACTGAAGCAATGTTGGATTCTCCTATAATTTTAGTTAAGCCAGAAGTGTCAGTTTAAATAAATTGTGGGGGGGGGGGTGTGCGCGTACACAATTTCAAAAAAAGCAAATATCACTGAGACTAAAAAGTCCCAATGAAAACAAACATTCTAGGGCCTAGAGACACGGCTCAGTGGGCAAGCACCTGCCTGACATGCATGAAGCCCTGGGTTCCATCCCTGGCACAACAGGGACAAAAGACCACAGGCCATTCCTCCGCTAAGGAAATGAGGTTTGGGAGCCAAGGACATAGCTCAGCAGTTCCAGCGCCTGCCTTACAAGTGCAAGGTCCTGAGTGCAATCCCTGGTAACGGAAGAATGGAAGGGAGGGAGGGAGAAAAAGAGACCAAAAGAGAGAGACGGAGAAGGAAGGAAGGAAGGAAGGAAGGAGGAAAGAAGGGAGGAAGGGAGGGAGAAAAGAAAGGAAATAGGGTTTAAACTCTAGGGGTTTTATGAGAGCTGTATCTCCCATGATCCTGTGATCCATAAGAGCCAAAGTTAGAGCCAGGCACGGTGGCTAACGCCTGTAATCCCAGCACTCGGGAAACAGAGGCAGGAGGATTGCCATGAGGCTAGCCTGGGCTACGTAGTGAACTCAGGGCCAGTTTGAACTACAAAGTGAGACTGTGTCTCAAAATAATTAAAGAGGGGCCAAGGATTTAGCTCAGTGGTTCTGGAGCCTGTCTTGCAAGCGCAAGGGCCCAGGTTCGATCCCAAGTAAGTGCATATAATACAGCAGCAATCAGTGCCACATACCACAGTGCTGGGCGTGGTGGCTCACACCTCTAATCCCAGCACTCGGGAGGCAGAGGCAGGAGGATGCTGTGATGTGAGTTTGAGGCTGAGTTCAGGGCCAGCCTGAACTACAAAGCGAGACCCTGTCTCAAAAAAACAAAAAAGTTTAGTTCCAATATTCCATCTTTCTTAGAAATGCCCTTAGTTTAACTGACCAAAATTCTATGTACCTATGCTGTCCTGCTGGACACTTTGACTGGTATTTGGACACACTGTGGAATGGAAACTCTAGTGTTTCCTCCCCTGATCACACTGATAAACCAAAGCCTGGGACCATGAGGACGGAGGTGACACCCACAGCGGGGGCAGCAGGGCTCCAAAGTCCGAGGTACCTGGGGACAGCCAAGCCTGCAGCCCAGCTCATCCGCCGCTCGCGGGACTCACAGCATGGCCGGCCGGCCAGGGGTGAATGAATGGCAATTCTTCCTCCCCCACGGGATGGGTTGCCAGACTAACAGCGCCCTCTCTTGATGACAACACTGGAGCCACAGGCCCGTGTGACCGCTGTCACCATGAGCTGGGGCCTCGGATGGTGGCACTGCACCCCAAGCTGTTTCCACCCTCCCCCGGGGACAAAAGAAAGGAACATGAGCACCCTTGGAACACCATCAGGGTCCCCCCGAACATGTCGTAGAGGAGAGTGCAGATGCTCTGCTCCCGAGTCTAGCGCCCTCCCACGACTGATGCAACTGTCTGCGGACAGCATTCAGGTCTCAGGCCCTGCGCTCCTGAGCGGAGCTGAGCTCCGATCTCGGTGGAGAACCAGCTGGCAGCGTCTCCGTGCCCAGGCCGGCCTCCAGGCCGCCTCCTCTGCTCTGCACCAGCTGTGTCCCCTGCCCAGGTGCCAGTGCGGGCCCTCGCCCCGGCCTGTGTTCTCTGATCTCCAGAACATCCCGAGACTTGCTAGGCACAGCTTCGCCTACCTCCCACGGGTCACCCCGTAACCATACACTCACACATGGCAGCGATTAGGGAGCTGGTGCAGAGCAAAAGGCATTTGGCTGGGAAGACCCTATTCCAAAGAAGCCTGTTTCCCATCCACGAATTTGTGACTGCATAAACGGGGTTACAAATAGTCTGAGGAGATAAAGCTGTGCTTGCTAGACAGGGTGCCACCCTGTCCCCAGACCCAATGACAAAACCGAAAACTTAAAGAAAAGCAAGGATCACACCGAATGAGGTAAAGTAGAAGACAAAGGAGGTTGTGTCGCCTCTCCCACCCGCGACCACTTGACCGCCACCTCCGTTCCGAGCAGAGGACGGGTGCACAGAAGGCGGGCAACCCGCTTGGGGAATCACGGGCCCCACAAAACAGATCACACGGCGGCTGAAAAGCCTGTGTCAGGCGCTGCGCGTCGTCTCCTCTTGCGGGATTATGCTTGACAACAGGAAGTTCGTCGCGATGAACAAAACAGTTCCAGTTTGGGGCAAAGGTGAAGAAAGAAAAGAAAGGAGAGAAAGGGGCGTATGAAAGACCTTATCATCCGTGGCTGTAGAAGTTTTTACACGTCTGCTTTAATCTGCCAGCTGCCCCCTCTGTGCAGGGCCGTGGAACACGCGCAGCGCAGCGGCCGCGTGTGAAGCTGTTCAGGGCGCACCTGGGAGCCTGCCTTCTCCTCATTTGGGTCTCCAGAAACTATGTCTAACTAAACTTTAAAGAAATGCTAGAGGATTGTCTCCTACTATACATGAGACTCAGAACTACGATGAAAGGTAGAAGAAGTTCCATACCAGACACTATGCTACAAAACGTCTGGCAAATGCCAAGCGTGGTGGCTCACGCCTGTCATCCCAGCACTTGGGAGGCAGAGGCAGGAGGATTGCTGTGATGCGAGTTGGAGGCTGAGCTCAGGGCCAGCCTGAACCACAAAGTGAGACTCTGTCTCAAAAAAAACCTAAAAAAAAAACGCCTGGCAAAGACTTTGTTTGTAACAGGGAATTCTGATTAACTGAGGGCAAGCACAGCAGGCTCCTCTGCATTCTGGAGCATCTCCAGGCCATGGACGGAGCGCGGAGGGACAGTGGGGAGGCTCTCGGTTTGGTCCCCGGGACCACAAGTTAATAAGTAAACCCAGTCTCCTCTCTCTCGGCTGAGGAGCCCTCGTTGGCTTTTTCCCCCTATTCGGGCCGCTGTGACACCCACCGGAGATGGCTGACCACAAAGCATGCACCTCAGACGAGACACACTGTCCAGGTGCCTGAAAACTTCTACAGCACAGGCTGACTCAACAGGCCTCAAACGTTCGCTAAGGGTCAGCAAAGGACTGAGAACCATGTGATATGCTTAGTGTGTTTCCTTACAGAGCAGACAAGTCTTCGAGGCAGAGGAGCACCAAATGCGTGGGCCCTCAGTAGGCCCTCAGTAGGATTGCCTCGAGTTCAGGGCCACGCCAGACTACAGTGAGTGCAAGGCCAGCCTGAAAAAAAACAGCAAAACCTTGCCTCAAAATCCCAAAAACCATACAAGGAAGTATAAATAAAAAATTTAAAAAGTAAAGCAAGCAGTATCAGAGAAGTAGTTCTTTCACTGTATATATGTACACCAAAACAGTTATATGGATGCCCTAATATAGATAACAAAAAATAAAAAGAAGCAATTCTCTGAGAAGGGGACTATCCTAGATTTAGACATATTAATAAATATGAAAATTACTCCTTCCCAGCAATACCTGATTTTGGAGAAAAAATAAAAGTTGTAGTGACATTTGAGCGGAATCAACACGAAACATCCTAACTCACTTTTCTTTTAGCATGTATTATCCACCCCACAACTCCCACCAAAACCATGTGCGTAGCTGGCCTGGAGATTCCGCCCAGTTACTCGAATAACAAACTCGGCTGTCACTTCTTGTTACCATTACATCTTGATCCCGAGGGTCAAGTAACCAGACACCCCGCACAGGACCCCTGCCAAAGCCTAGCTGGCTTCTCTTTCTCGGGTCCCTACACATCATCGGCTCCCAGCCACAGTGAACGATCAGAAGAATCCAGAGGTTTTTCATTTTGGGGGAAAAAAAATCCCTGCTTCCCAGGTCTCACGTAGGAACACAGGCTGAAGGGGGCCCTCAAGGCAGCGTTAGCACCCCAGGAGTAACGGCTGCCCTCCATCCTGCAGGTTCGGCACCCAAGGGAGCCCGGCAGGTGACGCTAGGTGGAGACAGCCCTGTCCCTGTGACAGGCCTGGGCCCTGGCCAGCCCCAGTCAGTGGGCTTTTCCCTACGACCCCAGTGCAGGGCTGCAGGCCCTCTCCGTGTCCATCTCTGGAGAAGATCGAGCGGACGTGTAACCAGAGAAATAAAAATGAGACAGCCAGCCTCTTCATTCTATTTTTTCTATAAAATTTCTATAATCTTAGGGCCGGGGAGTTAGCTCAGTGGTTCTGGCACCTGTCTTGCAAGTGCAAAGACGCGGGTTCGATCCCCGGTAACCACATACCATACTGGGCCTGGAGACTCATGCCCAGCAGCAATCAGCACCACATACCACAGTGCCAGGTGTGGTGGCTCACACCAAAATCCCAGCACTCGGGAGGCAGAGGCAGGAGGATTGCTGTGATGTGAGTCTGAGGCTGAGCTCAGGGCCAGCCTGAACCACAAAGCGAGACCCTGTCTCAAAAAAACTAAAAAAAAATAAATTAAATTAAATCTTAAACAAATAAACATAATTTTCCTATAAAATACTAAGAAATTATGTTCTTTCCAGCATTCTGCCAGGGAAAAGACTGGAGCTTTTCCATAAAACTGTTGTCCCTCAGAAGCACGTCAAGCTAGGTGTGGTGGCTCATGCCTGTGAGCAATCGAGAGGTGAGGCCGAAGGGTCACTGGGAGTTCGAGGCAGCCTGGGCTACACAGTGACAGCGTGCCCCTCCCCCCAAAAAGAACCATGATCATGTGCCACCCCAGTAAAGGACACTCAACACAGTCACCCACCGATGGTAGGACACCAACAAGCAGGCCACCAAGCAGCAACACTCTGCAACACTGTGCCAACTATGAAGCTCCCAGCCTCTCATCCCACTGATCCCCGCGGAAAGGAGATCAGGGGAGAAGGGAGGTTTGAGTCACCATCTCGTTGTGCAGCCAGGCTGGTCTTGAACTCACAAAGATCCTCCAGCCTCAGCCTCCAGAGTGCTGGGATTACAGGGGAGCACTACCACACCTGCATGCTTTGGTGCACTATAAAAATGATATGCATTCACTACAGACAACCTAGAAAATACGGAGAAAGTTCTAAAGGATGACTTAAGTCACTGCCACGTCCATTACCAGAAATACCTGCAATGTGTACTCTATTTCCTTCCGCTATTGTTTCCAGTGTCAGAGAGATGTAGACGTGCGTTCACGGGTCTTGTGGTCTAACACACTGGAACTCTGCAGGTGCCTGAATTCCCACCTTGCCTGGGAGCTGAGTTAAATATGCAGGCGCTGGCCGCAGAGGAAGCTATGCTCAGACACCCAGAGCCGGCCCTCAGCGGAGCCTTGTTTCTTCACGTCACGCATGGCGACCCTGACAAAGTCACTTACTGCGGGTGTCACACACTTGCTGTGGTGCTCAGGTACCCGTGAAGGCCTCAGAACACTACCCAGCAAATGCCCAGGCCGACTGCACTCTCGGGGAGTTCTCCTCCTTGGAACACAGAGCTGCTTTCCCTGCCTGCTTCGCAGTAATAATGAACCACATAGGCGCTCCATAAATCTGAGCCCCTTGAAATGAAGAGCTGTGTTGAGGCTCCGAACTGTACGAGCTCAGAGCAATCAAAGCACTAAGACAATCCACGTACACAGTAATGTGGAAATAAAGTGCCACCAATATAATGTAAAACTTCAAACTTATATTATATGACACTGATAAGAGAGAAAAATTAAATTTCTAAAGAGCCACTTTATAGTACTAGGGTTCTGAAGGATACCGGGCAGCATGGCTCGGCAGCACCACCTTGTGGTGAGAGCTCTGATTTCCAGCAGCAGCATATTTTACAAGAAGCAAGAAAAAGGAAGTAGCCCCAGACACCTCTAAACCATAAAGCAGGATGGGTCCAACATGTGAGCAAGCCAAGACCTTCTTAAAGTAACTGAATTCCAAGGATACCAACGGGATCTATCACATGTGGCTGTAGGAAGGAAAATTAAATAAAGGGTACGACCCAACTGTACTGTCTGTAAACACGGAGGCAAAGACAGTCACTAGGAGGTGTCTGGCAACTCCACCTCGGCAGCTGGGCAGCCCAGGAGGAGCGGGCTGCCCAGGACCTCCCACAGGACCTTCTCAGTCAGTGAAGATTTATGTCCACTCTACTCGCAACTCACCCTTTGATTCCAGGAAAACACAGTATAAAACCCATGACACTTCCTTCCACAGGGCATTTGAGGTCTTCGGAGAGGAGGTCATCACAGTAAGAAGAGGCTGTAGGCTGGGTGTGTGGCACCAGGGTCACACATGCTTTCCTGGCATGCATAAGCCCGTGTTCAATCCACAGAATGGCAAAAAGGAAAGTGGAAATGCCCACGTACACAAGCGCACACACACTTCTTCGGCTCCGTGAGCTCCCACAGAAAAAGAGGTGGTGGTCGCTACACCTGCTGCAAAACAGGTTAGGTAAAACTCTTGAAGACACTGGCTTAGGGAAGGACTTCCTGAACAAAACCTCTATAGCACAAGAATTGGCAGACGAAATCAACAAATGGGATCTCATTCTATTAAAAAAGCTTCTCCACAGCAAAGGAAACCACCAACAGAGCGAAAAGGCAACCAACAATATGGGAAAGAATCTTTACCAGCTGTTTCTCAGACAAAGGGCTACTATCTAGAATACATAAATTGCCTAAAAAAATCAGTCCACAAATAGGACATCCAAACTTCAAGATCTAATTCAAAAATGGGCATCTGAAATGAACAGACACTTTTCAGAGGAAGAAGAGCAGCTAAGAAGTATACAAACAAATGCTGAACCTCACCGATCATTCGAGAGACGCAGATGAAAACAACACTAAGATTTCATCTCACTCCACAAAGCATGGCTGCTATCTCAGAATTAGCCAGCAACAAATGTTGGCGAGGCTTCGGAGAAAAAGGAACCCTTGTCCACCGTTGGTGGGAGTGTGGACTTGTACAACCTCTGTGGAAATCAGTGTGGAGAGTCCTCAAAAAGCTAGGATTGGAGGTCCCATTTGACCTGGCCACTGCTCTGCTAGGTATATATACAAAAGAATTAAAAGATTCATATCACAGTGACATATGTACACCCATGTTTATAGCAGCTCAGTTTGTGACTACTAAATCTTGGAAACAACCAAAATGTCTATCAACAGAAGACTGGATAAAGATGTGGTTCTTTTATAGAATGGAGTATTATTCTGCCATTAAAAATGATAAGATTGAGTCACTCATACTCAAATGGATGTACCTTCAAGGCACTGGGATTTAGCTCAGTGATTCCGGTGCCTGTCTTGCAAATGCAAGGGTCCGGGTTTTATCCCCGGTAACCACATACAACAATACTGGGTGTGGAGACTCATGCCCACCAGCAATCACAACTACATACCACAGTAAAAAGAAAAAGATATCCTCCTAAGTGAAATAAATAGGACATACATGTATAAATATCATATCTTTTCTCTGGTATGAGAAAACTAAGATGTAAATGAGTTCTAGTATAATAGTAGATATTGTAAAGTAGAAAATATTTAAAAGGAAATAGGATATAGGGGTAAATAATGAGGGGAAAAATAATGTGATAGTAATAAAAAAAGGAAACAAAGCTTATGTATATAGGAGGTAGAGGGTTGCAGGGTGGGTAGGGGAAGGGAGAAAAAATAAGAATCAAGCCGGGTCATATTTTGGTACAAACTCTCAATGTTGAATGTGATGATGATGGGTATTCATAATATACCAATAAAGATTTGAATTTAAAAAAAAAAAAAAAAAAGGCGGTGGCCAACACAGCCCCAAAACAAGAAAGAAGCTGGTCTACAAATGTAGACAGGTGGGGCAGATACAGCACTCGTCTGCCTTCACCGTGCTCAGGCGCCCCTCAAGGGGACTGTACATGGGGCCCCCAGGACCACTGAGACAGGGGTCTCAGCCTCTGTCCTCAAGCAGTTCACAAACTGTAACCCAGACATAAGTCTGCCGTGTGATTTCAAGCCTCAGCTTCATGACTGCAGGAGCACCCAGGCCACACACCCACCACAGGAGCCAGGGCTCCCACACATTTGCCCACAAGAAGTAACCTGCAGCCACACGGCCTCTCCAGGTTTCTGTCCCAGGGTTCTGAAGGCCAAGTCCCACGTCTAGCGGAGTCGGGCAAGCTCCGGCCGCCGGGCCAGGCTCCTCCTGCCCACAGCCCCTTCCTTCCCCAGCCCCTACAGCCAGCATGGAGCAAGGGAAGTGCGGACCAGGGACAGCCACAGCCCCCGCGACCGGTGACCAGTGGCTGGCCCCATGCGGCCCGGCCTCCACGGCCAAGTACCTGCAGTTTCTATTAACTGAATGCACAAAAAAGAAGGTTTTGAGTTCCTCACACAAAAACAAATGCTACTGTTAACTCCCAAGAGTGTTCCCTAAGAGCAGGACCAACTGGCTGATCATTGGGCAGTAGAAGTACAATAGAGGAATGTTTCATAATATGAAATATGCTAGTAAGCAATATGTTAACAACAACTATAACAAAATGTGAAAGTCTTCTTAAATGAAAAAAACTATCCACTACTTATATTATTTGTTTTAAAATGTGAAAAATTAACTTTAGTCTTTTTCACTGGGTACATGATTCTTGTTAGGAATAATATGTACTTTTAACTCATTCAACCTTCCAACAATCTAGGAATAAGAATAATTAAAAACAAAAAAATTATCACTGGGTGTGGTGGCACACATATGATCCCAGAACTCTGTAGGATGAGGCAGGAGGATCACTGTGAGTTCCCAGCCAGCCTAGGCTACATAGTGACATCAAGGTCAGCTTGAACTATATCTTGAGACCCTGACTCAAAAATAAAACAAAACAGGGCCGGGGATATAGCTCAGTGGTTCCGGCGCCTGTCTTGCAAGCACAAGGACCTGGGTTCGATCCCCGGTAACCACATACCATACTGGGCATGGAGACTCATGCCCAGCAGCAACCAGTACCACACACCACAGTGCCGGGTGTGGTGGCTCACGCCTGTAATCCCAGCACTCGGGAGGCAGAGGCAGGAGGATTGCTGTGATGTGAGTTTGAGGCTGAGCTCTGGGCAGCCTGAACCACAAAGTGAGACCCTGTCTCAAAAAAAAACCAGAGAAGTCTAGCCACACGCCATGGAACATGCCTATAACTGCACCTACTGAGGAGGCTGAGACGAGAGAGTCATAAGACAAAGGCTAGATTGAGCAACACCGCAAGGCATTGCCTTCAAATAAAAAGTGAGAAAGGACTGGGAAGCGGCTCCACGGTGAGCCTCTACGTGTTCAGTACAGATAAACCCTTTGTTCAAATGTCATTCATCTGTGGCTGCAGAGCTCGGCTCTCCTGATGTGTACAAGAGCGATCTTCTTCCCTGAAAAGGCCAGGAACCTGCGGACCACACCTGCCAAACTCCACGCTCCACTCCATCCCCGTGACATGCAAACACCAAAACACGAAAGACGTGCACATCAAGACAGTTTCGACATCCAAAGTGAAAACAGAAATTAAAAACGAAGCCAGATGAGATGCCACATGTCTGTGAACCTGGTACTTGGGAGGCTGAGGCAGGAGGATCCTTGGACACGTGCAGTCAGCCTGGGCTACACAATGGATTCAGAACCAGCTTGGAACACAACGAGATCCTATGTGTTGGTTACTTTTCTCTCATGGCTGAGACAAAATATTCAATATCCAAAGTTAGAGGGGAAGAAATCTATTTGGCTTTTATTTTATAGAGGTTTCAGTCCATAATCAGCTGGCTCTAAGACACGGATGGCAGACAGTCATCAGGGATGCAACACGGTGCACACCAGGCAGCTGAGGTAGCAAGGGACCTTAAACATCTTTCTGGTCCTTTATCTTATTCGGACTCCTGGGACTAGGGTGGTGCCAACCGAATCACTACACGTAGTAGCTTAGTAATCACAGGCCCTTAATCCTACCATTGTGCATTCCAGATTTAGCTACCATCAAAATGCCTGTGTGGGGGACTGGGGGGGACATCTAGACACAAGCCACAGTGTCCCCCCCTTGGCCCCTAAGAGACTCATGCACATCCCTTTATGCAAAAGACATTTAATCCATCTCTTAAGAGTTGCCAGGGGCCAACGATTAAGCTCAGTGGTTCTGATGCCTGTTTTGCAAGCACAAGGGCCCGGTTCGATTCCCCAGTAACCACATACAATACTGGGTGTGGAGATCATGCCCAGCAGTAATCAGTACCACATACCACAATGCCGGGCGTGGTGGCTCACACCTATAATCCCAGCACTTGGAAGGCAGAGGCAGGACGATTGCTGTAATGTGAATTTGAGGCTGAGCTCAGGGCCAGCCTGAACTATCAAGCGAGACCCTGTCTCAAAAAAAAAAAAAGAGTTGCCAGGGTCCTACCAGTTTTACCAATGCTGAAAAGTGCAAGTCTCCTCTGAGACTCAAGGCAATCTTTGCTACAAACCCCTGTAAACGATGAAAGTTAAACACTTCCAACTTTCAATGGCACAAGATAGACATTTCCATTCCCAAAGGTGCAAATTTGGGGATACAAAGCAATAGGACCAAGGCAAGTTCAAAATCCAATAGGGCAAACATTAAGCCTTGAGACTCGGTGTGCAGCGTCTGAGGCAGTCTAGGGCAAGCTGCGAACTCCAGAGGGCACCAGTGGTCAGAGCTCCCATGGCTTCTCTCTTGGGCGGGCTCTGCTCCTCCAGGCAACTCTGCTCAGAGGATCCACACTCCTGCCTTCTTCGAGCTTCTGGAGTCTCCGTTGAACCTTCTGCTTCACACTCACAGATTCACACACTGCCTGGCCTCCCCAGCCTTCTTCTGAGGTCGGGGTGGAAGCCTTCCTGACCCCACCGCTCTTCCATTCTGCATGCACCTAACCAGCACCACGTGGACGACGCCAAGGTCTGTGCCAGCAGCAGGCGAGGCCACCACCATTCTGCAACATGATGCTTTAGGGCTTTCTTCTCAAAGCCACGTCTCACTTTCTCAAAGTTTTGAGGCTGCAGAGGCTGGAGTCCTGCTGCTTCCTGTGATGTTCCCAGGTCATCTTTTCTATTCTCCTGTTGCTCTCAGCAATCAAGATCTCTTCTGCTCCACCTTTGCAGCTCACAGCTTTACTGGCACTTCCCTTCTAGCCAAACTCACAACTTTCAAATCATTCTGCTGAGATGTTTGCCCTTCATTCTCAACACAGATCTGGCTAACAGCCCCCAAAAGCAATAGCCATGCTACTGCCTCAATATTGGACTGCCTTGAAATTTCTTCCACAAGATTAATTAGCTCAAAACTCTTAATCTCAGTCTCAGGCAAAGTCTTTGGGTAGTAACAAAACACAGACACACCTTCCAAGCCCTGGCATGCATCGTCTGCAGTCCAGTTGCCAGTGCAGTCCTGTCTCCAGCAGGGACCTCCTGAGCCTGGTCTTTCCTGGCTTTCAGGTCTTCTGAGTTCTGACTAGAACTTCCCACCCAGAACAGTCTAAGGTGTTCCAGCCCTATCTCTGCCACTGGCAATTCTACACAGATTTTGGGGGAAATCATTTCATAATTCTAGCATGACTATAACTGTCTAAGGCTCAATGTTGCCTGGCCCAAGAGCCAGCTATGGTATGGGAAACCACTTCGTTTGCCTCCGGTCATACATGAGGCCTCAGTGGCCTATGGTTCTGTAGCCTCAAAAGTAAGACAGCATCAGCTAAAGACATCTTGGTTCTTTGAGACTCCAGTAGTAATGCAAAGAGAAAGGCTTTACCCAGCGAGGGGAGAGCCCTTACTAGCCCAGCCATCCCACCTATATCTGGGAAATGCTCCTTTCTGCCCTCATCAGCATGAGATTTGAGTCATCATAGGATCAAACACAAGATCACCACCACCCTGTCACCTGGGGCTCCTTCCCTTTACTGTGTGCACCCAAAAAACACTGGCTAATAGAGGGAGTCTTGTCTTTGCCCACTCTGAGGCACTGACCTCCTGGCCTACCACATACTTTGAAATTATGCAAGTCTCTATTGTCTTTTTTCTCTTTGGCCCTCGCTGTCTCCCTTTCCAGGCAGTTGAAGGAAATCGGGGTCCAATATCTGAATCTTTCCTAACTCTTCCCTTCCCACAAGCCAGTTCCAAAGGCTCTTGAGCCACATGGCCAGGTAATGTCACAGCAACAACCTCACTTCTGGTACCAAATTTCTGTGTGTTGGCTAACTGCTGAGATGGAATACCCAGCACCTAACATTAAAAGGGAAAGGTTTATTTAGCTCATAGTTCGTAGAGGTTTCAGTCCAGATTCGGCTGGCTAGAAGTCAGGGACATCAGACGTCCCAGACGGGAAACAACACAGAGCACAGGAGGCAGCAGAGGGAGCAAGGGGCCTTAGCAACATCTTTCTGCCCCTTTTATCTTATTCAGGCTCCTGGACTGGGGTAGTGCCAAACCACTCACTCACACTAGTGGTTTAGTAATCACATGCCCTTAATCTCAGTATCACTCATTCCAGATTTAGCCACCTGTGATAAAGACTCCATGAGGCTTTGGGGGGACATCCAGACACAAGCCATCACAAACTGTCCCAAAACAACAACAACAAGAAAATAATCCAAAGCAAGACCTGCTGAAACAGTCCCATTAGGACCAGGGTCCTGAGGAGGGTGCGCCTCCCTGCCGAGCCCACTCACCTCAGTGGCTGTCAGTAAGTACAGAGGTGTTAAGGCAGGAGCTTGCTGTGCACCACAGCTGAGGCCAAGCGCTGTCAACATCTCCTGAAGAACTTCATACCGTTTACTATTGCTTGATTTGAGCAAGTTAAATTCTGCTTGCGTTTGCACTGCGGAGGAGCTGGGAGGTAGTTCCAAGTGCACCTGGGGAAGAAGACACACTTGGTAAGTCAAAGGGCCTTACAGACACTAGGAGGGTGTCACCAGCCAGGTGTGGTGGTACACACCTGCGATCCCAGCACTGGGGAGGCTGAGGCAGGAGGAGTGCTACACATTTGAGGCCAACCTGGGCTACACACTGAGTTTAAGACCAGCCTGGATGACACAGTGAGATCCTAGGGCTCTCAAAAAATAAATAAATAAAAAGGGAGAATGGGTCTTCATTTCTGAACACTTGATCGTGAACTATTCTCCTTATCACCGGAATATTAACTCTGCAACTGAACATCTATAAAGTAATGACAAGCAATCAAAAGAAGGAAGTATTCAAAAGACCCTCTTAACCTGCAACTTCCAGGCAAAAGGGCCGCTGTAGGATTGACCCTGGAGGGTCCATGATCACTTTAGTGGCCATGTAACCTGGGACAAGTTGCTCCACTCATCCGTGGCCTGAAAACTGGCATTACAGAGGAGGGGAGGGGCCGTGTTCATTTGCAGGACTGCACAGGGTGCAGCTTCCTACGCACCCACCACCCACCGGCCTCCCTTCACCTCCCTTCACCTGCCTGAGCTCCTGAGTCAGCTCCCTGGGTTTAGCCCAGGCTTTGCTACCCCTGCCCACTTGCATGAGTCTTAGAGGAAGGAACTTACTGGACCGTCCAGCTCCATGAAGACATGATCTGAACTGGAGTAAAAGGCTAAATTACCAGAATGCCAAGTACTCATGGTATAACTCCGGCTTCTGGCTTTGTTCCGGTTTTGCCCGCAGTATGTGGGGCTCCTGACTTGAGAGTGAGGGAATAAAGCACACAGTGCCAGCCTCAGGGAACCTGAGATCTGCTGATTCCCGCCGAAGCCTTACTGAGACGAACACGCTGTGACTACACTGTCTGCAGTGACACAAACGTCAGAACTCGAGGCCATGCTGAAAAGGACTACAGAGCACCATCCAACTCATCGACTGTAGCTGGGCAGCTGCAGGCAGCAGGGCCTCTGAACTCCAGCTGGCCGGCACTGGGCTGTAGTGGAAATGGAACCGCTAAGGGGTCCCATACCACCTGGTCTCCTGCACACCAGCTACCCTTCAGGTGAGCTCGTGGTCACCCTGCAAGGAAACCCTCAAGGAGGCTGAAGTAAGACAAGCAAAGCACGTTGCCCCGGAGCTCAGAGGAGAGAGGCACGTGACTAAACACAGGCCAACTGACCTGACGGCGGGAAAGCACAAACTATCAAAGAGGCATGCAGTAAAGCGGCCTGCGCACACTCACAAGAAAGACGCTGACCAGGAAAAGCAGTCATGAGGCAGGAAGGCCTCTAACTCGTAGAACACTGTCTGTCTCTCTCTCTCTCTCTCTTGTGTATGTGTGTGTGTGTGTGTGTGTGTGTTTGTGTGTGTGTGGCACCAGGGATTGAACTCAGGACCTAGTGCTTGCCAGGACAGTACAGCGCCATTGGGGTACATATCCAGCCTAGTCCTGCCTGATTGTTTTAAGATTTAAGGCTTTAGTCAAGTGTGGTGGTGCACACCTGTAATCCCAGCCCTTGGCAGGCCGAGGCAGGAGGATCACTGCAAGTTCAAGGCCAATATGGGTTACACAGTGAGTTCAAAGCCTGCCTGAACTACGTAAAAAGATTCCATCTCAGAAAAAAAGAAAAGATTTCGGTGTGGGCCTGGGATAGAACTCGGAGGTAGAGCACTTTCCTAACACCATGCAAGGCTCTGGATTAAGTCCCCATGACTACCACAAATAAAAATAAAAACAGATTTAGATGCTGTTGTCATGCCAGTGGGAAGAGAGGGTGGCACTGTGGTCTGTCCTCACTCCACAGGGACCAAATAGCACACAGCGTGTGGCCACACGCCCGGTCCTCACGGGAGCAGGCAAGTCTCCTCCTCTGCTGGGGCCACAGTGACGGCAGAGACAGCTCTGGAACCTGGCTTCTCTGAAGACATGGCTTCTCAATGGAAAACGTCTCCAGCTCTGGACGGGGGACGGGCGCTACTGTGGAGGACTTGGCAGAGAGAGATGCTGCTAAACACACAAAAGAGCGAATGCTGTGCTCACACCATGGCGAAGGAACTGCCGCAAAGGCAGGGCCACTCCGACAAAGCCACCACGCAGGCAGCACCATTACTCCATGCAGGCATGGACAACTCAGCCTGAGCTCCAGGTCCGCTTGACAATCAGCTCCAGCAGAAAGGCCACTGCCCTAAGCGTTCCCCGCACACCGGTGAGCACGGCGAGCTCAGCGACATTTCCTTTCCTCCTTCGCCATCGCCGATGGGAGGGTGTCAGGCAGGCAGCTGGCCCGAACACACTGCCCTGCAGCAGCTGTGTCTCGCCCTTGAAGTGTTGCGCCTGCACTTACTGGGTTCCATCGTTACAGATTTACCACAAAGAGGAAGACTGTGAAATTGAGCAGACAAAGGAAAACTAACCAGCCTGTAATTGTATTTATTGGTTGATCTCAGGATGACAGAGGCCTGAGGAGAAACCAGGACCCTGTCACACACAAGCCTGGAGGTCATTTAAAATCAAAATGACACCTAATCCTCGGAATCTGACCACGAAGCTGCATCGGATTGCCTTTTTTCCTGGGCAATGCACTGCAGTATCAGATTTTATGATGGTAACAGGGTCAGTTTAAAACAGCACAGCCAGCAGATTCGCTATGGAACTTGGAGAACTGGATCCTAAGGGTGCCGAATCAATTTTCTAGTACAAGTCAGTGTGCAGAAGTGGTAAACTCGCTCTTCAGAACTGAAATATGGCTGTAGGAAGTCGGGTCTTTAGGTGGCTTTTCGGTGATATGGGTTGCTCTAGCAACCGTACTTGCAGCAAGAGGCTAAAGAGTGGACAACTAGGCCTCTGGACAAGCCCCTGCAATCTGCAGCCCTGCAGGAGCCCGGCACCTCTGTCCTCAAGTCCACATTTAGGAACCTGAAGCCATCTCAGTCCGGGAAATAAGAAAAGGACAGATGAGCGGCTTCAAACAGAAAAGGACAAACCTTCACTGCGCTTCTGGACAACATCTGGTCAGAGCACCAACACCTTCACTGCTAGGAGGGCTGGAAAGCAACTGGCACCGGAACCGGAAACAAAACAGGAACTACCCCGTTCTCTACGGAATTAAAAGAGCCCTACGACAAAACAAATCCCAGGATGCCCGTCTCTGCGGGTCTTGCCAGCAGAGCACCTCTACCTTCCGTGCCTCATTCCACAGGGGCACGCTGAGCCCGTGCAGGGAGAAACCCACCCTCGCAGAAGACTGGGCCTGAGGTGCCAGAGATCACAGTGAACAGCGAGAAACTCTGAACAGTGTGTCCTGGACTCCAGCGAAAGGTGAAAATGAGAAAAGCAGCAGAGTGAAAGGATCTGTTCGCATGCAGAGCAAACCAGCACGTTCTTTCGACCTGTATCTACTTCCTCTGTCTTTGTATAAATTTGGCACCTCATCTACGTAACTTCAATATTTTCCTATTTGAAATCTTTCTCAGCAGTTTTTTAAAATTTTATTTTGGCTTGGGTTCTGGATTTGGACATATGGTTCTGCTATATGGCTGGCCTCAAACTTGAGATCCTCCTTCATCAGCCTCCTGTGTGCTGGGATTACTGGCGAAGCATTAATTTTTTTTTTTTTTTTTAAGTTTTTTAAAACACGGTCTGGCTGGGGCCAGGGATATAGCTCAGTGGTTCTGCCGCCTGTCTTGCAAGCACAAGGACCCGGGTTCAATCCCCAGTAATCACATAACAATACTGGGCGTGGAGACTCACCCCAGCAGCAACCAGTACCACATACCACAGTGCCAGGCGTGGTGGCTCATGCCTGTAATCCCAGCACTCGGGAGGCAGAGGCAGGAGGATTGCTGGGATGTGAGTTTGAGGCTGAGCTCAGGGCCAGCCTGAACCACAAAGCGAGACCCAGTCTCAAAACACCTAAAAAAAAAAAAAAAAAAAGTTTTTCAAGCAAGGTCTCAGGTTGGTCTTGGGCTCAAATTTATGGTGGTCCTCCTGCCTCAGCTTCTCAAGTGCTACGATTTTAGGCCACCACACCTTGCTCTCAAGGATGGTATTAATGCTAACTACCGTTATGATCAACTGCAGTACTTTATCAGGATGCCACTGTTTGGAATGATTATCCTACATCTTTCAATTTCCCACATTAAACAAAAGCTTGATGCTAATAGCCACAGTGAGCTCTGAAGTAAGAAAGCAGACTGATGTGTTATCAGTATGGATTGAAACAAGAATTTCCTGACCAGTCCTTGGCTAACTGGGAACCCTAATTAACCACAGCCCCTCCTGCCTCATCCTCCCATCCAAGTGTGTTCTGGGCAAGCGGAGTATTCACAGAGCTTGCCATCAGCAGACACCCCCAGGCGCAGGCTGGGATCCCACTATAAGGCCTGGAGACCTTAAACGGCAGCCTTCAGGAGCACACTCCCACAGCCAGATCCCAGGAGCCCCGCATCGAAGCCACCCTCAGTACCTGGCAAAGAATGGCTTCCCCGCCATGGGTCCCAAAAGGCACTTGCACAATCACCCTGTCGTTGTCATCATTCTCGAGGTGGCCCTGCAGCCTGCCAGAGCCGAGCAGCTCCCCAGGGGTCTCCTCGTAGACAAAACCACTGCTCAGAGCTCTGAGCACCATGTCATCCCGGCCAGCCTTGGAGAACACCACGTTCTGCACGGTGCTCTGCAGTGCAGCCTTGCTGGTCACTTGCAAGCCATCGAGCACAAAGGACGAAGACAGGCTCAGCAGCTTCCCGCCCTGGTCGAGGTAGGCTATGAACTTCTGGTACACATCCTCAGGGATGGGCTCCCTGGCTGCGATAACCAAGAGCAGGCAGTTGTCTGCCCACGGGTCCCTGCAAGCGCTGTCCTCTGACAGCGGGTACAGGAGGTATCTGTCCACATCCACACAGTCTGCCAGGAGGGCCTGGACCTGCTGCAGCCGGCCAGGGGCATCTGGGGAGCCAGAGTCCACGTAGAGAAGGATGTTAGGTGCCTTCCCCAAGGTGTTGCTGCTCCTGCCTTGCCTTGCTGGGCTAGGCTCATTGGCAGTTCCTTGTGGACCGCTTTTGGCATCGCAAGGGAGCTCAGGAACGTCCTCAGCAGATGCAAACCTCACAGACTCGATGGTGCTGCTCTCCAGCTCCAGACACTCATGGCAGCTGGACAGGTGGAGGTGCCGGTGCTCAGCTGGGCCACAGGCCTCGCTGTCCCCAGTGGGTTCACCGTTCAGCCTGGAGGTGCCAGCCCCAGAGGCCTCCAGAGCATCTTTCCCATCTCCCGCAGGTTCCATCTGTGGGGAGGGTTTGGCGTCGGGCTGCAGGATGGGCGCTCGGCTGGAGGAGGCCTGGTCCGCGAGCTGCTGCAGAGCAGAGTCCTGCAAGTGCACCGCTGGGGCCAGGGCAAGGGCAGAAGAGCATCATCAGCGCATGTGCAGCACTCTGTACCCTACCTGCTCTGGTTCAGTCCCTGGGGCTCCTGCACATTCCACTCCACCCCGGGGCAGCCTCGGGGCCACAGGAAACCACAGTTTCCACAGGTCTTTGCAACACAAACCACACAGACTTGGATTTCTAAAAAATCTATTCAGTACTGGGAATTGAACCTCTGCCCTGAGCTAGATATCCAGGATCCCTCCCTTTTTTTAATATTTTGAGACAAGGTCTCACCTAAAAACTTGCCCAGTCAGTCCCTATCAATCATAACCATTAATGTCAATGGGCTCAATGCACCAATTAAAAGACACAGACTGGCAGAATGGATCAAGAAGCAAGACCCTACACTTTGCTACATTCAAGGAACACACCTGATTCAGAAAGAAAGCCATAGACGAAAAGTAAAGAGATAGAAAACAGTTCTCTATATGACAGGAAACTGCAAAAAAGCAGGAGTGGCTATCGTATTTGTAGATAAAGTAGATTTCAAACCAAAAAACTGATTAAGAGAGACAAAGAAGGTCACTATATTCTTCTACAGGGAACAATCCAAGAGAAAGAAATAAAAACCATAAAATATTTATGCACCAAATTCTAATGCACCCAACTATATAAAACAAATATTAATGGATATAAAAAGCCAGATAAGCACTAATACAATAGTAGTAGGAGACTTCAATACCCCCCTGTCACAAATACACAGATCAACTGAACAAAAAAATCAGTAAGGAAATACTTGCACTAAACCAAACTTTTGAACAAGTGGACTGAATAGATACCTACAGAGTATTTTACCCTACAAAGTCAGAATATACACTCTTCTCAGCTGCTCACGGATCATTCTTGAAGATAGACTACATACTAGTTCATAGAACACGTTTAAATAAATGCAAAGGAATTGAAGTTATCCCGTTTACTGTCAGGACAAAGTGCCTTGAAATTGGAGCTGAATAGCAGAAGAAATTCTAAGATCTTCACAAACACATGGAAATTGAATAACACTCTGCTGAACAATCATAGAAGAAATTAAACAATTTTTACAATTAAAAAAGTACAACATAACGGAATTTATGGGACATAATGAAAGCAGTTCTGCAAAGGAAATTCAGAGCAGTGAACGCCTACACCAGGAAAACAGAGCAAGCTCAACTAAATAATTTAATGCTCAACCTCAAACTACCAGAAAAAGAGGAGCAAGACAAGTGCAATGCTCGTATGATGGAGGAAAATATAAGGGTCAGAGCAGAAATGAATGCAATGGATTTGGATTGTTATTATTATGGATTATTCCAAATAATCCAAAAATTCATCTGGAACCACAAAAGAATGCTATAAAAAAAATCAATAAATCGAAGAGTTGGTTCTTTGAAAGGATAAACAAAACTGACAGACCCTTAGCCAATCTTATCAAACAAAGGAAGGAAAAAGCTCAAATCCACGCTATTAAGAATGAAAACGGGGAAATTACCACAGATACAGTGGAAGTCCAGATGATAATACTCACCTACTTTGAAAATTTGTACACCATTAAGACGGAAAACACAGAAGAAGATATAAAAACGTTAAACACTATATCAACCTGTGAAATTGAAAATATAATAAAAAACTTACCGACAAAGAAAAGCTCCTGGTCCTGATGGCTGTACTGCTGAATTCTACAAAAATTTTTTTTTTTTTGAGACAGGGTCTCACTTTTGTAGTTCAGGAGGGCCCTGAACTCAGCCTTGAATTTACAGCAATCCTCCTGCCTCTGCCTCCCAAATGCTGGGATTATAAGTGTGAGCCACCACACCCGGCACTGTGGTATGTGGTTCTAACTACTGGTGGGCATGAGTCTCCCAGCATTGTTGTATATGGTTACTGGGGATCGAACCCGGGCCCTTGTGCTTGCAAGACAGGCACCAGAACCACTGAGCTAAATCCCTGGCCCTATAAAACTTTTAAAGAAGAGTTAACAGCACTACTTCTGAAACTCTTTAATGAAATCGAAAGGGAAGTACTCCTAAATTTATTCCTGAAAACAACTATTACATTAATTCCAAAAGTAGAGAAAGACTCAGTCAAAAAAGGGAACTACAGGCCAATCTTCCTAATGAACACTGATGCAAAAATCCTCAATAAGGCACTGGCAAACAGAATACAAAGAATCATCAGGAAGATCACATCTTGATCAAGCTGGATTCATCCTAGGGATGCATGGATGGTTCAACACATGCTAATCAATAAACGTAACATACTACATAAACAAATTCAAGGACAAAAACCATATAGTCACCTCATTAGATACAGAAAAAACATTTGACAAAATCCAATACCCATTGTTAATCAAAACCCTACAGAAAATCAGAATAGATGGACTTTATCTCAAACTAATAAGAGCTATTATGAGAAACCAACAGCCAGCATCATTCTAAATGGTTAAAAACTGAAACTTTTCACACTGAGATCAGGAACAAGACAAGGATGTCCACTATCACCACTCTTGTTCAATATAGTGCTAGAAACAGTAGCCACAGCAATTAGACAAGAGAAAGAAATAAAAAGAATAAAGATAGGAAAGGAAGAAGTTAAACTGACATTATATGCTATGACATGACACTATATATATATGTGCACATATATATGCACATATATATGCGCATATATATGTGCACATATATATATGCACATATATGTGCACATATATGTATACATATATATGTATACATATATATGTATACATATATATATTATGAAGATCCCAAAAACTCAACCAAAAGTCTGCTAGACTAAATCGCCAAATTTCATAGTGTAGGTGGATACAAGATGAATGCTCAAAAATCTATAGCCTCTGTATACACAAACAACAGACTCACTGAGAGAGAAACTGGGGAGTCAAGTCCTTTCACAATAGCATCCAAAAAAAATGAAATATCTAGGAATCAATCTAACAAAGGAGGTGAAAGAACTCTACTTCAAAAACTACAGTACTCTGAAAGAGAAGATTGAAGAAGATATCAGAAAATGAAAAGACATACCTTGTTCCTGGGTAGGGAGAACCAACATCGTCAAAATGGCTATATTTCCACAACTACTATACAGATTCAACGCAATTCCAATTGAAATTCTAATAGCTTATTTCACAGATTTAGAGAAAATAATCCAAAAATTCCACAAAAGACCTAAAATACCAAAAGCAATTCTATGCAAAAAGGAGATGGTGGGGGGGGGTCTTACAATCTCCAACTTGAAACTATACTACAAAGCCACTGTGATAAAAACTGTATGGTACTGGCAAAGCAACAGACTAGAGGACCAGTGGAATCGATCAGAAAATCCAGAAACAGCTCCAGATACACTAAGCCACCTCATCTTTCCGAAGATCCTCAATGGAGGAAAGACAGCCTCTTTAACAAATGGTGCTAGAAAAACTGGGCTTTAACCTGCCAAAGACTAAAGCTAGACCTATCTCTTTCACCATACACTAAACTAAAATTAAAGTGGATTAGAGACACAAACATTTAAACAGAAACATAAATCTGCTGCAAAATAGGTTAAGTAGAATTCTTGGAGACATAGACCTAGGGAAAGACTTTATGAACAAAACCTCTACAGCACAAGAACTAGCAGAAGAAATCAACAGGGCCAGGGAGTTAGCTCAGTGGTTCTGGCACCTGTCTTGCAAGTGCAAGGGCCTGGGTTAGATTCCCCAGCAACCACATACCATACTGGGTGTGGAGACTCACGCCCAGCAGCAACCAGTACCACATACCACAGTGCCGGGTGTGGTGGCTCACGCCTGTAATCCCAGCACTCGGGAGGCAGAGGCAGGAGAATTGCTGTGACGTGAGTTTGAGGCTGAGCTCAGGGCTAGCCTGAACCACAAAGCGAAACCCTGTCTCAAAAAAACCTAAAGAAATCAACAAATGAGATCTCATCCTATTAAAAAGCTTTTGCACAGCAAAAGAAACAAATGATAGAGTGAAAAGACAACCAATACGGGGGAAAAAAATCTTTACCCGGGGCTGGGATTTCGCTCAGTGGTTCCGGCGCCTGTCTTGCAAGCACAAGGACCTGGGTTCGATCCCTGGTTAACCATATATAATACTGGGTGTGGAGACTCACGCCCAGCAGCAATCAGTACCACATACCACAGTGCCGGGTATGGTGGCTCATGCCTGTAATCCCAGCACTAGGGAGGCAGAGGCAGGAGGATTGCTCTGATGTGAGTTTGAAGCTGAGCTCAGGGCCAGCCTGAACCACAAAAGTGAGACCCTGTCTCAAAAAAAGAAAAAAAAACTTTACCAGCTGTTTCTCAGACAAAGGGCAACTGTGTAGAACATATAAAGAGTTTAAAAAATCGGCCCCTCCAAATTTAAGACCCAATCTACAAATGAACATCTGAAATGAACAGACACTTTTCAGAGGAAGAAGTAAAAGCAGCTAAAAAGCATATGAAGAAATGCCCAACATCACTGGTGATTCAACAGATGCAGATGAAAACAACACTGAGATTTTATCTCATTCCACAAAGAATGGCTACTACTGTGAATTTAACCAGCAACAAATGCTGATGAGGCTGCAGGGAGGAAGAAACCCTTCTCCATCGTTGGTGGGAATGTAGACTGGTGCAACCACTATCTATGGAGGTCAGTGTAGAGATTCCTCAAAAAACTAGAATCAGAGGTCCTATTTGACCCTGCTATTCCTCTGCTAGAAATATACATGGAAGAATTAAAAGATTCCTATCACAGTAGCATATGTGCACCTATGTTCATAGCAGCTCAGTTTGTGATAGCTATATCTTAGAAACAACTCAAATGCCTACCAACTAGATACTGGATAAAGATGTGGTTTTTTAATAAAATGGAGTATAACTCTGCCATAAAGAATTATAACCTTGAGTCATTTATACTCAAATGCACATACCTTGAGGACATACTCATAAGTGAAATAAATAGGTCACAGAAGTGCAAACACTGTATCTTCTCTCTGGTATGAGAATTTGAAGATATAAATGAGTTCTAGAATGTATGATACATACTGTGAAATAGAAAATATTCAAAGGGAAAAGGAAAGGTAAGTAACAAGAGGAAAGAAAAAATATGATGTTAAAAGAGGAAACTGCATGTATATAGGGAATGGGCGTGGCAGGGTGGGTAGGGGAATGGAAAAAATTGAGAATTAACTCATGTCATATACTGGTACAAATTCTCAATACTGAGTATGATCATAATGTATATATAAAATGTACCAATGGAGAATTCAATTGTAAAAAATAAATGCACGATCATTAATTCAAGAACGTTATTGTGCCAGGTATAATGGCACATACCCACAATTCCAGCACTACATGGGCCACGGCCAGAGTCGGCCACAGACTGAGCTCAAGACAAACTTAAGCCATATAGAGAGACCTTGTCTCAGAAAAAAGAAAGACTGCACACGTGCTATGTGCACGCTACAGCACTGGGCATGTGTGTGAGGCATGTCCGCCCACTGAGGGATTCACACCACTGTCCAGCGCTGGTCAGTGACACTACTGCCTGTGATAGCAAAGGAAACTCTTATAAACACAGGGACCTGCATGGAAGCCTAAACAGGAACAGTCTATGTGATTTCTAAAACACAAAAGATTTGTCCCCGGAAAGGATGATGTACAGAGTTCAAGTCAAAGCTGTCAGATTTAGAATTTCATAGTGACACTATGCTTCCCACCCAGCAAAAACATAGTCTAGGAATTATTATTGTTTGAAATAAGTGTTCTGAATATTAATATAGAAAATTAAACACAGAAAGCATAGTTCAGTGCAAAGACCTTGGTATCATAAAATCACAATGTCCAGTATCATAAAAAAATATCATAAGAATTCCTATGAATACAATGATGCCAGGGAGGTAGTTCAGCAGCACCATGCCTGCCTAGCCGGCACGAGGTCCTGAGTTTGATTCCTGGTACTGAGGAAAACAACAAGGCACATACACGCTGAATTCTTGACACCAATATGAACTGTAGACTTTTAGGGTTAAATAATCCTGCTGGCTAAATTAACCCAAAACTACTCTTGGCGCTTCAGACAGGCTGAAGGAAGTGCTCAGTGCCCTTCGGTGAGTGACCTCTAGCACTCACTAGGATGGAAGCATTTTCCAGAGTTACTCACAAACGATCTTCTGGGGCACCAGCCCGTTCTCCATCTGCAGCCTGTCTTCCATGAACGCTGCCCCCAGCCTGCTGAAGTCGTCCACGCTCGCTTCTGCAATTAACTGGTAGGGATGCCCTGGCCGGCAAGCCAAGGGCAGACAGCAGTCCGACCACTTAACAACCTGAAGAAAAGAAGGAAGAAGACAACAGATGAAATTGTTCGACTCTAAAATGACTTTATTTTTCTTTTAGGCTTGTCACGAGTAATAACATATACAGTCAGACACAAAAAAGTACTGGACAGGGCTGGGGATTTAGCTCAGTGGTTCCGGCGCCTGCCTTGTAAGCACAAGGTCCCAGGTTCCATCCTCAGCAACCACATACAATAGTGCCGGGTGTGGTGACTCATGCCCACCAGCTATCAGTACCACATACCACAACGCCAGGCTTGGGAGCTCATGCCTGTAATGCCAGCACTCAGGAGGCAGATGTAGGAGGATGGCTGAGTTTGAGGCTGAGCTCAGGGCCAGCCTGAACTACAAAAAGGAGATCCTGGCTGGGGATTTAGCTCAGTGGTTCCGGCACCTGCCTTGTAAGTGCAAGGGTCTGAGTTTGATCCCCAGTAACCACATAAAACAATGCTGTGAGGAGACTCACACCTCCCAGCAATCAGTACCACATACCACAGTGCTGGGTGAGGTGGCTCACACCTGTAATCCTAGCACTTGGGAGGCAGAGGCAGGAGGACTGCTGTGAGTTCAAGGCTGAGCTCCGGGCCAGCCTGAACTACAAAAGGGAGACCCTGTCTCAAAAAAAAAAAGTTATTGGACATAGCATTTTACTAAATTGTTTTGCCCTGTGTTAGTTACTTTTCTCTGCTCAGACAAAATATTCAACAGCCAAGGCTGAAGGGTAGGGGTTTATTTGGTTCACAATTGGTAGGGGTTTCAGTCCCTAGTTGGCTGGCTCCGAGGCAGGGATGGCAAACAGGCATCAAGAGAAGCGACGTGGCACACACGAGGCAGCAAAGGCAACAAGGGATCTTAACAATGTTTTTTTTTTTTAACTCAAATTTTTATTGGTACATTATATATACACATCATCATCACATTCAACACTGAGAGTTTGTACCACTATATAACACAACTTGATTCTCATTTTTTCCCATCTCCCACCCACCCTACAGCTCTCTTATCTTACTCAGATCACCGGGACTAGGGTGGTGCCAAACCAATCACTTGTGTAATGGTTTAGAATTCACAGGCCCTTAACCCCAGAATCACACATTTCAGATTTAGCTACCTTGGAAAAGCCTACAGGAAGCTTTGGGGGGACATCCAGAGACAAGCCACAGTGTGGCCCAAACGTTCTTATTTGCAGTTGATAACAGCGCTTCCAATTCACTCAATACAACTCTCTCAATTAAGTTACTGGAGCCTCAGCCACTAGAAGGAACTAACGGGGCAAGGCCATTCCCAGGGACCTTAGGTGACAGGGAATGAAAGACCCAAGTGACCCCCGTTTTGAGAAACCAACCCCATCTTAGAATAAAGTAATTAAATGTAAGCGTCTGTTCCAGAAAGGGCCGCATAAACAGGTTATAGGCTCCAGTTCCAGGAACCCTAGGGCAAGGTGAACCAATGAAATAAGCTGCTGAAAGACCTAAATGACTCTATTCTAAAGAACTGGTCCCATCTTAAAGTGGCTAGGCCATGAGCTCAAGGCCACCAGCTCCAGGACGGGCCACATGATCAGTCATGAGCTCAGTTACCTTGACCACCACCACCCCTCCCATGTAATTAGTAATATCACCCTAGCAAAAGCTAACCATTAAGTACAAGGTCAAGATGTCCTTTAAAATAGTTTTAACAACCATTAGAAGTTTGACCTGATGGGTCCAGCCAATCAGGTTTAAACATCCAGTGCTTGCCTGATGTCAACCAATCACATAAACCGTCAAGCTGAACACTCCCCTAACTTTACTGTAACCTCAATAAAAACCCTGCTAAATTAGAGCTTGGCGCTCTCAATTCTGATCCGCTGCGTCGGTGATGGTTGAGAGTCACTGCTCAAGCTTGTAATAAAGACCCTCATGTGCCTTACATTGGTCTCGGCTCCCTCCTGGTCGTTGGGGGACTCAAAATCTGGGCACAACAGGACTAGGAGGGAAGGACAAGTCCACAGCTCCATGCCCTCTGCTACAGGTTACATCGGAGGCCCTCAGAGCCTTATGCACGAGGAGGTGGGGCTTTTGGAGGGTGATCAGCCAATGTGGCCTCAAAGCTGACTTCCGGTAAGGAGTTGGGACTCGGCAGGATTTACCTGCGTCTCCAGCTCTTCCCTTTCTCTGCTTACAGGATACCAGCTCCTCCTAGACACGCTGCCCAGCCAGGAGCCGATGAAGATGGACAGAACCCTTCACAAACTGTGAGCTGAAATCAACTTCTCCTCCTTTAAGCTGTGAGTGTCAGGTCTCAGTGATGCAAAGCTAAGACAAGCTCAGATGCACCGATGGGGCTGGGGCGCCACTCTGGGCAGACGGCTGGCTGTGTGCCCTTCAGCCCTCCCTCCACTCAGTTCTCACAATAGGCTGCAAAGTACAGGCCAAGGAGAACCGAAGCACAACTCCTGGGAAAACCCCAGACCCGAAAGCTCCTGCCACAGCTCTGACCTGCTACAGCAGATGCAGGAGGTGGAGCTGGGGAATCGGGGGAGCACGCAGGCACGGTCCCCACAATGTGGCAATGTAAGGGTGGCTGTCAAGAATGCCAGGCAGTTCACACTGGCACCACAGGGCGGGTGGAGAAGAGCAGAACACCAGCCTTTGGGCCTTTTGGTTTGTGCAAAAGCAGCTTTCAATCTGGGACATGAGAGCCTGTTATTGCTCACATGCACTCAACGGAAAAGGGAGCCAACGGGGAGAAGCACTTGCTCACACGCAGAATCGCTGCGGCCTGGCCCCGGAGAAGTCTCCACAGTCAGCTTCCTCACTGGTAAATCGGAGACCACAGTGTTAATGCCATCGTGGTGCAGGTTGGAAGGTGGAAGAGATTAAAGACTAAGTGTTATATCCCCAGGAGAAAGCCAGAGACAGAATAATGGGCTCCATTAATGAGAAATCTTTCTATTACCTATTACACATCTGCCTTTGAAACAACAGTGAAGCCAGGTGTGGTGGCACAAACTTGTAATACCAGCACTTAAGAGGCTGTGGCAGGAGAATTCCCTAGGCTTCAAGGTCAGCCTGGGCTACCATAGTGAGAGACCCTGTGTCAGAAACCTAATAATGGGCCACCGATCCAGGTCAGTGGTTCTGGCACCTGCCTTGCAAATGCAAGGTCCCAGGTTCAATCCCTAGTAACCACATACAACATGCAGGAGGACTGCTGTGTTCAAGGCTGAGTTCAGGACCAGCCTGAATTACAAAGCAAGACCCTGTCGCAAAAAAAAAAAAAAAAAAAAAAAACCAACTAATAATTTTTCTACTGTTGGTGGGAATATAAATTGGTATAATATGGAAATCAGTTACAGAGATGCCCCAACAGAATAAAACTAGAGGTTCCATTTGACCCAGCTGTTCCCCTTCTTGGTACTTTCTGGAAAGAGTTAAAAGCATCATACCACAGCAATACATGCACTCATGTTTATAGCAGCACAATTTGTTACAGCTGAATCTTAGAAAGAGCCCAAATGTCCGTCAACTGATGAATGAATAAAGATGTGGTTTTTAATTAATGGAATAAGCCTCTGTCATAGGGAAGGATAAACTTGAAACATTTTTAGGTAAATGGACAAACCTTGGGAACATAATGTTAAGTGAAATAAATTGGACACACATGTTTAAATACTGCACTGTTTCTTTTTTTTTTTTTTTTTTAGGTTTTTTGAGACAGGGTCTCGCTTTTGTGGTTTAGGCTGGCCCTGAGCTCAGCCTCAAACTCACATCACAATCCTCCTGCCTCTGCCTCCCGAGTGCTGGAATTACAGGCGTGAGCCACCACGCCCGGCACTGTGGTATGTGGTACTGGTTGCTGCTGGGTGTGGGTCTCCACACCCAGTATTGTTATGTGGTTACCGGGGAATCGAACCTGGGCCCTTGCGCTTGCAAGAC